>JAIPRL010003322.1:0-42446 GCA_025469235.1 Pemphigus obesinymphae | reverse complement strand
TAATTTATAACCATACCAAACTAGTTTATGACTTAATATTAATCTTTAAACAATTTGATAATTTAATTGCAATGGTTATAAAGTATCTGTGATATGTTGGAATTATTGAATCATATCTCAAATCACTTTCTTGAACTTTTCATTGATATTGAAGATTAATTTTTTTTTTAATGATTGAGACAGGTTTGGCTTTTGATGTAAAATTGTATTTCTACTATATCACAGCTACCCTATATTAGAACTACTCTGTTTATAATAATTGTAATTTATTTAATTTAAAATAATCACTTTTTATTTTATTTATAAGGGCAAATGTCATTTTTATTTAGGAATATGAAATAAATAATATTAAACATATTGAAAATTTGTTGTTATTTTAGCAAGATAACTCAAACATATCTTTGTTGTAAATATTATAATTTATACTTGTTAATACAATTCTTAATTATTATTTAATAACATTTAATTTGAGAGTACCTAAATGACCATGTTGGAAATGATGTTATTATATATTTAATATAATATTATAGCCGTTATTGATAATTTGTGCGGCTAATTGTATACTTTTAATAATTGATAGTTAACTTGAGGTGATCGCAAAGTATCTGTGAAATGTTGAATTATTTAAATCATATCACAGATCGCTTTGTCGAACATTTCGAGGTGATAATTCTTCTTAAATATTTGTTTAGATAATTGAATTGTATATATTATAATTTATAACCATACCAAACTAGTTTATGACTTAATATTAATCTTTAAACAATTTGATAATTTAATTGCAATGGTTATAATGTATCTGTGATATGTTGGAATTATTGAATCATATCTCAAATCACTTTCTTGAACTTTTCATTTATATTGAAGATTAATTTTTTTTTTAATGATTGAGACAAGTTTGGCTTTTGATGTAAAATTGTATTTCTACTATATCACAGCTACCCTATATTAGAACTACTCTGTTTATAATAATTGTAATTTATTTAATTTAAAATAATCACTTTTTATTTTATTTATAAGGGATAATGTGATTTTTATTTAGGAATATGAAATAAATAATATTAAACATATTTAAAATATGTTGTTTTTTTATCAAGATAAGTCAAACATATCTTTGTTGTAAATATTATAATTTATACTTGTTAACACAGTTCTTAATTATTATTTAATGACATTTAATTTGAAAGTACCTAAATGACCATGTTGGAAATTATGTAATTATATATTTAATATTATTTTATAGCCGTTATTGATCATTTGTGCAGCTAATTGTATACTTTTAATAATTGATAGTTAACTTGAGGTGATCACAAAGTATCTGTGAAATGTTGAATTATTTAAATCATATCACAGATCGCTTTGTCGAACATTTCGAGGTGATAATTCTTCTTAAATATTTGTTTAGATGATTGAATTGTGTATGTTATAATTTATAACCATACCAAACTAGTTTATGACTTAATATTAATCTTTAAACAATTTGATAATTTAATTGCAATGGTTATAAAGTATCTGTGATATGTTGGAATTATTGAATCATATCTCAAATCACTCTCTTGAACTTTTCATTGATATTAAAGATTAATTTTTTTTTTTAAATGATTGAGACCGGTTTTGATTTTGATGTAAAATTGTATTTCTACTATATCACAGCTACCCTATATTAGAACTACTCTGTTTATAATAATTGTAATTTATTTTATTCAAAATAATCACTTTTTATTTTATTTATAAGGGATAATGTCATTTTTATTTAGGAATATGAAATAAATAATATTAAACATATTGAAAATTTGTTGTTTTTTTAGCAAGATATGTCAAACATATCTTTGTTGTAAATATTATAATTTATACTTGTTAATGCAGTTCTTAATTATTTTTTAATAACATTTAATTTGAGAGTACCTAAATGACCATTTTGGAAATGATGTAATTATATATTTAATATAATTTTATAGCCGTTATTGATAATTTGTGCGGCTAATTGTATACTTTTAATAATTGATAGTTAACTTGAGGTGATCACAAAGTATCTGTGAAATGTTGAATTATTTAAATCATATCACAGATCGCTTTGTTGAACATTTCGAGGTGATAATACTTCTTAAATCTGTGTCTAAATTGTCAAATCGCTTGTGTTAAAATTAAAAATTATGCTAAACTTGCTTACACCTATTTTATGAATTATGACTTAATATCAATCTTCAAATAATTTAAGGATTGACTAGAAATACTCATAATGTGTTTGAGAAATATTGGATTTATTAAATCATATCACAATTTACTTTGATGAAAACGACCTTCATATTATTGACTTTTAAAATTTCTTTTAACCTGCGTACTGCCCAAAATATCTTACTTTTGATTAATATGACATACCTATTATAATATAATAATATACTCTGAAACAATAATATAAAATATTGATAAAATAACATATATAACACGAAAATGTTCAAAATATATTGCTTTTGCAATTATATACAATTATATTTGGTAAATTTTATTGAAAAATCAAATTTCCCATACTTCTAACTATAGTATGAAGTAAACCGTTCAGACTCTATGGTAAAAAAACTGTCAGTGAGGCAAGGCATACTTATGGAATAAAATAAGGACTATTAAAACAGCCTAATATATCAGAGCCTGATACAAAACCTTGATTTTTAGATAAAATTAATAGTTAATACATTGGAATTTCAATTATACACACTCTGTGTGTACATTTTCAGTTTCTAAAATGTATTCTGTATTAAAGACTTGGATAACAATAAAATAAACGTACCTAACACCACAATAATAATAATAATGATAAATTATAATTCCATTGTAATACACACATAAATTGTTTATAGGTATATAGTATAAAACATAGTAATAATGTTATTACTAATTAATTAATAAAACAAAATTAAGTATAGTTAATATTAACACATTGCAGACGGAGTAGGTACCTATAGGTTTATTTTTGTTGGAGGTGATAGATTTCTTTCCTAAGTCCGTTCAATTTTAATTGAATAGACAAACGTTTGACTACTAAATATTGTAGCGCACAAATATTTTGAACCTTATTGGTAGTGTCGGGGGAGACCATCAAAAGTTTAAACAAACAACGATTAGAATCAACTATATTTGAAAAATCAAATTTTAAAAATGCACTCGTTTGAATCTCTTTTCATTTGAATCTTCATTTCTTGATATGACAGTAGGTACATAGAAATTTTAAAAATTGAACAAAATTTTTTTTAATTTACAATATTTTGAACAAACAATAGTTTGAATAATCAATAACTAAAACCAATTAATCATTTTTTAAAAAGCAAATTTTGAAAATACATACTGTGGCGTGTCCCATGTTTAAATACGTGGCAAATTTGAAATGTTCAGAATGTTTGATTATCTCTAGTTATCATTGGAGTGAACGCGTTCACTTATCATACTTTTACATTTCAATGATAACTTGCACGATGTGTATTTTAAACACAATTATAAAGAACAGGTTAGACATAATGATAGCAGGCTATCGACGGTCCGAACTCGTTACGGTATGCGTAATTCCTTAAACCGCCGAGCGCTGCTAGTTAAGCGTGTTACAATTTGATTACCTAGGTATTTATTACACCACCTACATTTTTGACGCTTGTTAAATTAATAAAATATTTTTTTTTTAAATTTCTATTACATTTGGAATACTATAATTTATATTACGTAAATACAATCAGCCTACTAATAACAATAGGACAGAATATTCTGTGCCAATGTAGGTACTCATTGTTCAGTACCAAATTAGATCAGGATTGTATTTAAGAAGGTCATATTTTGATTTTTTGGTAAACTCGTAAGGAAAAACTACCTCGAAAAATATGATTTCTTTATGATTCTGAAAATAATTGTTATAAATCTTTAAAATACCGAATATGTAATTATGTTAATTTATGTACATTAATCTAACCGCAGGTTTTCAAAAATGTCAAAACTCTCAAGAGGACGTTAATAATAATACACCAATAATAAGTATAGGTAGGTTGTAAAAACACGTCCACGAAAAACAAACGAAATTACCTCTCTGCGGGCACATTTTAAGAAATTCAGTATAGTATAAGCAATTTTAATGAAATATTGGGAAAAATAAAAATCTAAAAATTTAGAAATATTTTAGTACATTTTAAAATGAATCTAGAAATAGTCCCATACTCGTACCACTTTTTATTATTGTATAATCACGATATTTCCGTCTAAAAAACCTATACGCCTGACAAAAATTCAAGTACTTCCAGTGGTTCGATTTTAAAAATGTAAAACCTTTGAATGCAGAAACAAGTTTACTTTGGATCGGTCGGAGGACTTTTTTAAGTTTAGCCGAATTCTTGATGAGAATAAATATTTAAGATTTTATAAATTTGTCAATTTTTAATATTAAATATATTAAAAATATGCTTCGACCGATACAAAGTAAATTTGTTCACAAATTCAAACATTTCTATCAAAATTTCTTTGAGTTCAGTAATTGCAATTTTAGGTGCGTGTCTATTTAAAATTGTATAGTTCTCATACTTCGGTGGATTTAATATGGAATAGAGAGATAGAATACGATAGAGGTGTAAAAAAGTTGGACCAGTTGGGTGATCATTTGGGCCAGCTGCTTGACGAATCATTTTAAAATATTTCTCGAAAAATATATAATTATAGTTAAAATAAAAATTCTAGATAAATTTACTTCTAAAGGATCTTGGTTCATTTTTTCTATCAAAATATATTCAAAGCCACACTCAGATAATACATAATTTGTTAGTTCTATTGTTGATCGCAATGTCACCATCATCTCTTCAGCCGTTTTCATAGTTAAAAATTCATTTTGGTGAATGTGTCCATCATGTAAATGGCTTTCCCAAGTATTCAACCATATCTCTGCATCGTCCATTATATATAAAGTAAAGACAATTTAAATATAATTTACCAATAGTATTTAATTACTTTCAAATCGTGACTGGATTATTTTATCCCTTCTGCTGTGTATTGTCTATTCATTGCATCAAACAGATTATTCAAAAGCATGGTCTATTTTTGAGTTTCATTACTATTTTCTAAAGATGTCACTTTTCTACGTCGACAGAACTCAATTCCACAAGCTACGGAATGACTGAATGTCTAAAATGAATCGGAAATTAAGGTATAGATTATAAATTGGATAAAATTGGTCTATTATTGCATAGGTACTACTATAAGTAATATTATATTAGTAATCATAAATATTTACCTGCTTAGTAGTTTCAGAATCAAACAGTCTCCTTTTAGTTAGTGGATTTCGTTTTTTGATGGGTTTTGACAAATATTTAGGCACAGGGAATATGCAAGGCATCATTGGCTAATTTTACACGTTTTAGATTTATCTAAAATAAATTTTACATTATGAATTTTGATCGTAAATCTCATTTCACAAACAATTTATGGTAAAAAATAAAACTAATAGGTAATTATTAATTTATAGGTAAACATACCACAATTTTATTATTGCCAGTACCTGACTATCAAGTTCTTATAATTTTATCCTCAGTGAAATGTTTTTCATATATCACCGTTTTTTGGACCGACAACCAAGTTCATACGAGGTATTTTTTTAACTCATTTTTCCCAAGGCTGGGCATTAACGAGTTAAAAGTTAAAATTAAGTTAAAAAGTTAAGTTAATTTTAATATAAGTTACTTAACGCGTTACTTTTTTTCAGATTAACTTTTAACTTAATAAGTTACTTTTTTTTTATTAAAATTAACGTGTTAACTTCAAGTTAACTTTATACAAAAGTATCTAAATTAAGTTAAATTTTGCTCGAAGAACAATGCAAATTTTTGAATGGAATTTTACTTTTTGGTACTTATATGCAATTTTAGTAGGTACCTAGAATAGCACGTACGTAATCGTTAAGAATCGATGTACCACTCATGCACACGCCGCAACGTTGGCCGTTCACGAATATTGGGCTGAGCCCGGTCTTTTTAACTACATGTAGGCTGGTATTTATGTCCATCCAGTAAAGAAAATATATTGAAGTAGTAGGTAGGTACTGCTTATTTTACACTACATTAGTGTGAATCAAACAACAATGTAGGTATCTTGGCAGTTAGAAGTTATTTTCTGATTTCTTATTTATGCATTGGTTTTAAAATGACATGTTGTATTTTTATTTTTACATGTACTCGTATACACTTTTTCAGTCAGAAGAAGTCCCGAGTAGTTTTTTTGAGCGTAAAGAATAACCATCCTTTTTACCTTTTTACAATATAATATATATATCGACATTTTTTCTTAATTAGGAAATTTTTACTTTTAACTAAGTTAAGTTACTTTTTTTTCAAAGTTAATAAAAAATATACGAGTAACTTTTAACTTAAATTAGCTTATATTATTTTCAATTAACTAACTTAACGAGTTAAAAAATATTGTTAACTTGCCTAGCTTTGTATTTTGTAATATGGTTCTAAGCACAAATCTGGCATTTCTGAGGATTCTTTGTGACAATAAGTTGTTTCTACCAGATTTTTATTTTTTGAACAAATGACGTAGGTACTTTTTCCTAATCAGCCTAATTTTTTCATTTCGTGGAACTTGTGAAATCACATGTAGTACCAGTATTTTAGATTGTGATGGAGTTATAATGTTTGACCAATGATTATTAATTAGATTATCGAAAACAGTATCCCTGAAATCTATTAAGCTTGTAGATTTTTTACCAGGCTACTGCTTTTATAAAATATAAGCATTATTCATTATATCGATGTAAATTATATTTACCACATTTCGAATAAACTCCTTTTTAATGGTCAACGGCCATATTTATATTTCCTATTAAATGAATATTTAAATACTAAATAAACCAATTTATGCAAGTACAAAATATTAGCGATAGAATTTAAATCATTTACCATTAATATTATTTTAAATTTGGAGAACATCTGCAAAATCTATGAATAGTGGAAAAACAATTTCTCCATCAATCTTTTAGTTTTCTGACATTGAATAGAAATTATTATCAACTCAAATGTTCCTCAAAGATATTTGTGATATGATTATTTTAATTCAACATTTCACAGATACTTTGGGATCATCAGATGTAAAGTACTAAATTTATTTGCATAGTATGACTAATCACTAAAATATACAAAAACAAGTGTGTTGTAATTTAAATCAAAGTATACCAACATTGGATTAGATCTATGTAAAGTGTAGAAATTAACAAATTAAATTCACTTTTTAAATGTATAATAATAATAATATTTACTGAATAAGATGTAAAACTATAATAACCTAAATCCAATTATAATAAATATAACAAAAATAAACATATTTTTTGGTATATAGTAAATTATAATTACAATAATTAATGTAAAATGTTTATATAAATTATTATAGAAAGCATTTTATTATTTTTTGGTGTAAGATTGAATTCTAATTTGGGATAGAAAGTCATGCTGGCAATCATTTACTTGTATAATCTATGATCTGAACACTATATATGTAGGTAATAGTTAGATATTAAGAAAATATTGCTTATCAATAATTATAATTTAACATTATGAGCAAGAAATATAAATAAAATGTACAAGAAGTGTCCTATTTATCTATGGTAAAATAATAAAATACCTGTTCATAAACTAATCTATACTTATAAATAATATATATATATATATATATATATATTTGTTTTAATTAAATCGATTGCCACATAAAACACAGTATTGTTAGATAGTCTTAATTATACTACATTTCTTAATAACTAGTTTTTAAAAGCAACCACCATATTTATACTTCCCATTGTATGACTATTAACATTCTAAATAAATTAAATTATTCATGTACATTCTATTCAACAATAGAATTATAATCATTTACCGTCCAAATTATTTTGCATATGATGATCATCTGTAGAATTAATGATTAACTGGACTTACAATTTCTTCGTCAATATTGATGGTTTTCTCTCACTGTAGATAAATTATCAACTCAGATATTCTGCAAAGCTATCTTTGGTATGATTTTTTTAGTTTAATATTTCACAGGTACTCTGTGAACATCAGAAATTAAGTATTAAATATATTTGCAGAACATTATTAATCACCAAAATATACTAAAACAAGATTATCAAATTACAATTAGCCGCCAAAATAATTATGTTTAAATATATATAAATAAAATGAAATAAAATACTTGAAAACAATTGTCAGTAACAATTGTGATATGCTTTAGAAATATATATATATCTGTAATATATCGAACATGAACATTTAGATATATATATACATTTATATAATAATAGATTTCTATAACATATTTAAATTAAATTAAACTAAATGCATTTATTTAAATTACAATAGAAATATTCATTTAGTTTATTTATACAGTTGCTGCCATATAAATTTGCATGGCGTCGGCGGTGCTTTTTAGTAGGTGTAGCCAAAACTAATCGCTGTGTGTTTTGATTGAGCAGCCTGCCTCGCCAAGTTGTCTATCTTAAATGTATAAAATAAAAACGACTTCGGCTGACAATGTAAATATCCAAATACGGAGAAAAACTGGTTTTCTGGTTTTGCTCCACCGACGCAGTGCTAATTTATCTGGTAAAGACTATACCTAATTGTAAAAAATGAATTTGAAATTGCTTATCATATGCATTCAAGTTAAATTTTTACATAAATATTATAAACATATAGTAATATTATGAAAAATTATTTTATTATATAAAATTGTAGCATTGAAAACAAGCAAAATATATTAACTCAGACATTTGGTATAAATTCTAATAATTTCAATATTTATAAATGACCAAGAATGTATTTTTGGTAAAAATTCCATAACTACAGTTTAATAATTAATTCCAATCTGCACCTACTTTTATTCAACTTTTACCGGTGTTATTCAAATAAAAATGTAAACGGTAAAATAAAACTTACGTACAGAAATTATTACGTACTTACTTAATGGTAAACAATCGGGGTTTGCGATATGTTTTTACTTTTTTAGACAACCATTGAGTAATGTAGAATCTCCGTCTGTATAGATATTTACACTAAATATTATTTAATTAAATATTTAAATATATTACAATCGAAATGTAATTATAATTCCGTAAACTTAAAATAAATGCATTATTAGTTATTACGATGTCTCCAATTTTTCAAAATGTCGGACGATTTGGTCAGCTCGAGATTTAGACGTGTATGCGTGTATGAACAAGTGTAATGTATTATACACCTGTTAGTCTATTGTGCATTCTGATGTTTTATGTATTTTGCGAGGGGGTGGATTGGAACGGATCTAGGTTTTCAAATCCACACCATCTTCTTTATACAAGTGCTCAAGGACATTCAATAATCCCTTCAAAGACCTTATGCATGTTAATAAATTTAAATAATTAATTTAGTAAGTACCTATATTTTCTTATTTTTAATTTCACTATTTTTTGGACAAATGTATGAAACATTATTAAAATAATTATATTGAAATAATATTACTAATATTATGTCAATTATTATGTCAATCTGTATTCCGAGTGTTTGACGGGTAAAATCTTTAGTGCACGTTTCTATTTAATATCGTGACTAGATTTTTAACTCGTCAAATTTATCAGACCATGCAACAGTATTTTTAGTGATTAATTTATTACCTTATATTTGTAAATATTTACCTAATGTTATTATAAGTAGTAAGTAATAATATTTTTATATAGGTAGTTAATAGATGGAAGGTGTTAATTTATATGTTTAATCTACTAACATTTTGAAAATATATATATTTTTTTAATGGGTCCATTGTGTGTTTAGTTTTAATTTATAATCTGTATGTTTAATGGGTTTAATCTTCAGTGCACATTCATATTTAACATTGTGACTAGATTTTAAACTCGTAAAATTTATCAGACCATGCAATAATATTTTTAGTGATTAATTTCTTAACTAACATTTGTACATAATATGTAATGAATGAGTGATAATTATAACTATTCATTTCATGACTAGTGAATTGTTAGTAATTGTTATGGTACCTTATTTTGTTATAAGTAGTAATTAATAATATTTTTATATTGGTAGTTAATAAATGGAATGTGTTAATTTATATTCTGAAGGCTTAACGGGTTTAATCTTTAGTGCACAATCATATTTAATATCGTGACTAGATTTTTAACTCGTCAAATTTATCAGACCATATAACAGTATAATTAGTGATAATTTTTAGATTATATTTGTATATAATATTATAATATTTATTTACAATCGTCCAAATGGACAATAAATTTAATGAATTAAAACATATAATATGCTAAATTAGTGATAATTTAAATCTTATTAAAGATAATATAGACCATAGAACACATTCAACTGGTGAAGCATATAGAGCATAGCATGATTATATTTGTAAGAGGTGGAATGAAAGGGTACTTGAAACATGTAATAGTCCCTTATGAAATGTAAAGGAATAAGGAAATATACAGAATTCAGAAGCATCTAGGATACCATAGGAGAGAGGAGATAAAATATTGGTGGCCTCAATACGGCGAGAAGAGATAATTTGAATATTAAGAGTAGTGCTGATAATTTAGCAGTCATGTGATGGATGTTCTAATTTGAGAACATAAATGGCATATGGAAGGACTCTGTTTTAGACATTTTCAATACTTAATTGGCTATTTTCCAAATATGGATGACAAATAACTGCTCTGTATTTAACAACGGGACTGCGCTTTATGAACCCTAGAAGTTAGCGCCCCTTCCAACAGTGATGTTGATGTAATGGTAATAATATAGATAAAGAGTGTAAGGGAGTATAGTGAAGTTCAAGTTTAATATGAAATTCATTAAGATGTAGAGTAAACTCAATACGATGCATCCATTTGCAGAACATATTGAGTTCAGATTGTAAAAAAAAGTCAGAAGAAAAGTCGATTCTAGGTAGATTTTTATAATATCTGTAAAAAGAAGAAATTGTGCACATATATTTGCGTATAGAATAAAAGAACAGTGTGAATAAGAAAAGGCTTAGGTGCCCACCTTGGTTAATACCCAATGAGAGGATAAGTTGAAAAAAGTAACATTAACATTTATAAATTTGCCAAATTTTTGCCAATACCAATCAATTCAAATTAATTTATCATTGAGAAGACAATGATCAACCATATCAGAAGTTTTTTTTTTTAATCAGTCATAATTAAGTTGACTTGATAACCATTTTACAAGCTTTCTAATATATATGTAGTAAAGACTACACCACTCGTACCGATGCTTAACCAATGGTTATTGATGATAATGTGATTTAAGCTTGTCTTAATGCTATTGTAAATGATTGATTCAAAAGGTTTATTTAAGTGAAGGATAAAGAGAAAGGCCTATAGAATATCAGATGGATTATTAGCTTTTAGAATTGAAGTAATTAAACATGTTTTTAGATTGTAGAATAAACACCTTTGTCAAGTGAACACATAAATAATTAATATACAGGATATTTAATAGATTCGTAACAATTATAATTCAAGGGAACCTAATGCCATCTAGACCATTAGGAAAGTAATTAATATACAAGGCATAAGTAATAAATATGTATTTTTAGAATTTTTTTTCTGTATTGATTAATAATTATTTTGGTTTTCTAATCATTTATTTTGTATAATAATTTATATTTTAACAACATTTATGAATAATAAAATAATTTTTTAATTATTATGATTATTACCAGAAACATTTTATTCTTTATTCCGAATAAAACTTTTAATTTTCACTTATAAATTAAATTATAAGGTATTCATCTCAACATATCTGTATGTAGTATATCAGACCACAATGAAAAACAAAGAACCATTATAATGTCGTCTATACATAGTATTATGTAAAATCTACCAATAACGTTGGTACTTATTGCAGGTCAGCACATATAAAAAATCATATCTTTAATAACCTTTTTCTATTTTAACCATATTACAACATATTACAACTTGTATGTAATTCCAACATGCAATATAAGCTTAAACATTCCACAAAAGTAAGAAGCACCATATACAATGTTACCTATGGAAAAAAATCTTGATTGTTATCTCGCTTCATTTTATGAAATAAAAATCTTAAATTATTAAAAGCTAAAGAACAACTTCTATTTCTATACTTCATGTTTTATAAGTAAGAACATTATTAATAATAATATAATAATTAATATTAGGCGCCTACGAGATGTTAAATTGTATGTTCCATATACTAATATTTTGAAATTATTTATAAGCGTTTGTTTGATTTTAATTTGTGTTGTCTGAGCGTTATTTTTAGTGCACATTCGTATTTAATGTTGTGACAATATTTTTAATTCGCCAAATTTATTAGACCATGAAACAATTTTTTAAGTATTCATTTTTGAGTTAATATTTGTATATCACACATATTTAATTTACATGAATTCACATAGAAAATTATGTAATTATAAATTAATATTATACACATATTTAATTAACATAACAACTACAAGCTTCAAACAACTGCAAAATACATACCTAAAATAAATAAAATATATTATAGTGTATTGTTGTATATGTAAACTTCTTTATTGGTGTGTACGACAACACATAAAAAAAAGCACTCTAATATCTGAATACGAAGGTAACATAGAATACACTTGTTATTTTTATTTTTAAAATACATGCCGTTATATTTTCTTAATTATTTAATTGGGATCGTGTCTTTTAAATGATCAGATCATTCAAACGTTGAACTAACACCTGAAGAATCTTAGCTGAGCAGGTTATACTTGGTTTAGGATTACTTCTACGTAGCTTCACAGAAGACCATAATGACTAGCAGGAATCAAAGAAATCTATTAAGAACAAACATATTCTTAAAGATCACATATTACTCAAAACAAATAGAAGGAAAATAACTTGAATAAAATACAGTCAAACTTAGTACAAAACATTTTAATGAAATAGCAGCACATATTAAAAAAAAACAACAAACTAATACTATACCTCGCCCTTTTTTTACAAGTACCTCTTCGAGGGTGTGTCTAGTTATTTTACAATATTTATTACATATTATACTATATTATTACTACATATTATATACTATAATACATATTAATTAATTACAAATGTTTTTATAAAATATAAAATTAAATTGTACTATAATAGTACTAATATTACAAAAATGTTTTGTTTAATTTTAATTTTTCTTAAAATTGTCTTTACAAAATACCTTAAAACTTGGGAGTATGGTGTCCTCTTAAGATGGCAAGAACAATTGGAAAAAATAACATGATGAATTGTACATATGAAATATCGGTAATAAAAAACAAATTATAGAAATTAAGCTTAATCAATTTGAATATTTTTATATATAACATATTATATACAAATCAATTTTTTAACAATAATACAATTCTGTTTCAATCTATTTTTAAGTACTGTTTGTAAATAAATAAATAAGATTAATAATAAATTAATTAATATAATTTAAAAATATAATTCTAATTTATACATTTTGTGTTTTATTAGTCAATTAATCAGACCTAGAAACATTAATTTTTTTAATAGAATCAACTTTATTCATAATCAAAGGATCATACTTTTGAGACACTCCATATGGCCGCAAATGGTAAATTAAATATTCCAGTACATACATTCTAGTAGGAGTAATGTAATGGAATGAAATTGCAGTATCTGAACAACAACCCATACCCTGAAAAATAATGATAATAATTAATTTAGTTTTCCGCATTAAAATGAGAAAAATTGTTCATTTACCAATTTTATTGGATAGTAAATATAATCCCAATACCAAAAAGTTGGATCTATATCCGCAAAAAGATGGTCTTCTGGATTAAAAGGAAATATACGACCACGACCTAAATTATCTCGAGTATCTTTTGCTTTTACACCAACCATTTCAAGACATTTACCTATATAATGAAAAATAGAAATTATATAATTACTACTATATAAAAATTTGATATAGAAAAATTAGTAATTTCATTTTCAAATATAAATCCGGTTATAGACAAATACAAATAATAAACCAACCTATTTCAACATCTTCAGATCCCTGATCATCTTGTCGGCAGTCTTTATGAGGTATAGCAATATCTACAAATCTCCTAACTGCTTCTTTGCTTAATATGTAACCTAAAATTAAATACATAATAATAAATATTAAATAACTATAATATAGTTTGACAAATATATATTATAAATTAAATTTTTATTAAATATAATGTGATCAGATTAATAGTTATCAAAAATAATAAAAGAACTGATTTGGTATACAATATTTTTGTATCATTATTTCTAATTTGTAATTATTGTATCCCATTATTCAATAAATTATAACTATTAGATCTAATAATTAAAATAATTATGTAATTTTAAGTTTTTATAATTTGTAGCACATATTGAAAAATAATATTTATTTTAAAAGACTTAAAAAGTTTTACCAAAGAAAAAAAAGAATACAACACCACAAAATTAATAACTAAAATAAAAAAAAGTAAAATGAACAATATAATGTTTACTAGTTTTAAAAGTAAATATTGTATACATTATTATTTTATGTACATAATACTTTTAATTTTTAAGTCTACATTTATTATTAATTAAATCTTAATATTGTTAATTACCTATTACCTATGAAAATTTTATTTATAAATTAAATGTTATAATAACTATTAAATTAAATTTATATTATTGAATTACCTGCACCACCACTCATATATCCTTGTTTAACATAAGGCCTAAATCTGCAGCCTAAGTAGATTGGATGTTTTGGATCATGTGAAGTTAACATATACCTCAAATTCTCTACTATAACATATCTGTAAATAAATAGAAATGTACTGAAATTGTGAAATATGTAATATTATTTTGTACAATATATAAAGTCCGAATCTTACAGATTAAATAATAAATTGAAGACTCAATTCCAAAAAAATATTTACTTTATTTTGGTAAATATTTTTATGTAATTGAGTCTTCAATTTATTATCAGAAAAATCCAAAAGTACTCAAATTATAAACTTACAGATTAAAAATAAATTGTGTATGTTCCATATATGTATAAAACTATATAATATAATATTATATTATATTATATATGTGGTATATGTATGTATATATATATATATATTTATTATATCAAAGTAGACAAGTAACAAGTTGCATGAGTTGCACAATAATTAAAAAGTAACTAGTTACTGAAAATCAGTAACTTATAACTAAACAAATTGCTTTTTCATTACTAACTTTTGAACTTAACGAGTTACTATTGTGATTCAAAAGGTAAAAGTTACTTAACACAATTTATATATTGAAAATTTGAATCCTAAAAGGTAAACATCTAAAAATTAGTAGGTATGCTAAATTGTATTTATTATGGTATGTATGTAAATTAGTGATATAAGGAGACCAAATCTCATACAAAGAAAATGTAAAATGTAATTTAACAAATTAAATGTTTTAAAAAATATTTAATAATTTAAAATTTAAATTATAATATATTCTATTATTCTATTACTATTTTTGATTTTATTTGTAAAGTAACCTATGAATATTTAAGTAAAAAAATGTAGGCATATAATAAAATATTATGAGTTCCTATTTTATGTAGTGTGTCTAAACAGAATGTGGACTAAACTTTTGCTTACAAAAATTGTACTTGCAACATATATTGAAATGTCAAATTTAATTTATCAAAAGATAAATTATTTAATTTAAAAAACATTTCAGAGAAAAATTAGGTATATAATTACAAAAAAAAAAAAAAAAAAGAAAAAACGAAAGAAATCAATAATTATTAGAATTTTATTTGTCATTATTCAATTTATAAAAACTTTCTGTTATAAAAGATTTTTGTTTATGATTTAGTTTTTAATTATTTATTATAAATTTATATTATTTTCTTAAATGAGATTCAAGTATTTGTATATATTATTTAGTAGGTAACATAAAATTATATAATTATATAAGCTAATTTTTAAAATATTAAAAAATTACCTCTTTAAAATATTAACTTGTATACATTTGAAATTTAAAAAAACTCTAACTCCAAAACTTCTATTTTAACCAAAAATTGTATATAGACATAAAAACATACATTATTGTAAATCCGATTGTCAATTATAAATAAATGTATATAAATATATAAATTATATATATGAATTATAATAATTATTTAGTACAAACAAATATTTTTAAAAATACTGATAACGCCTGTTACATTTTTTAAAACATCTTTTAAATATTAATGTATAGAAATGTATATAAATATCTAATGTAATTCAACATACGTGTCATCGTCTGCTTTAAGTACATAATCATAATCATTGTAATTTTGGTGAATGTACTTAAATGCTTCCTTTGTTTTACCCCAAAGTCCATCTCTACCCTCATTAACTGGTAATTCAATAGCAGGTAAATTATCATCTTCAATAAACATTTAAAAATCAAAATTCAAATAAATAATTTATTAATTATAATGATATTATATAATTATTATAAATTATATACAAACCTTTAGCAGAACTCATAAAAAGTAAAGTATTACAGCGTTTACCCCATGTTGCTTTTACATGTTTTGCCTTTAGGATGTGATTATTTGGACTAGTTAAAATCCAACAAATAATTCGTATTCGCTTTTTAAGTTCTTGAGCTACAAAATCTGACTCTGTAATCATACATATTATAGTGTTAAAAATATCATCAATAAACTGTAATTAGTTTAGCACTTGAACTTACGAAACTGCAATGTTTCATTTTCCCCATGGAAATTTATTGAAAATGAATTATTCAGTAAACCACCATTATCCTGTAGTTTAGAGTGTTTGTATGAAATTTTTGAAAAATTAAATTTAATTCTTTTGGTGTCCTTATAATGATATTCAGTTATTGTTACTACAGTAAATGCAAGTAATGTACCAAATATTACACCAATACAAAAAATGAATAGAACATTTAATTTGAGTCTCCACCGGCTACAACATTGATTCACTGAAAAAATTATACATACATTTTTTAGGAAAACTATTTATCTATATATTTAAGAATTTTGTATAATTTACCCATGTCAATTTGTATTTTATATATTATTTTGAATGTTGATACACATTGACAATTTTATTTGGCACTAAAGTAATTATTATCAATATATATACAATTTAAACTATACTTGGAATATCTTAATAGAATTTAAAATCTATTTTTAAAACTTTTTAATTTAAACTTGAAATAAAAGAAAAAAGAAAAGAAAAACATCATCATAATCATAGAAATCTTCATATATTAATCCTACTTTAGAAATAGATAATAAATCTTAGATCATTATAGTAACAAACTATCGCCTAATTTTTAAAATATCAATTATATCTAAAATATTCACTAAATTTATTAATTTATATATTTTATTAGTTTTCAAAAATATTTTAGTTTAATAGCATTAAAGCATCTAAAATATATATCCTCAGCTTAATAAATTTAAATATTTTTAATCAATTTGAAATAATATTTTTTTTAAATTATTTTATAAATTATTTTTGAAAAAACATTAGATACACTCTATTATAATTTATTTGTTCTCTGAAATTTTTTATTGTAAATTATTGCAAATAAAATTATCGAAAATTTAGATCTTTTCTTTAATATCAAATAGAAATAAAATATTCTCTAGTCCCACAAGGTGACCTCAATTCAACAAAATTTTCAATTTATTCATTAATGATGTAAACCTTTCAACAAAATATTCTGAATAACATGTAACCTAACCTTTGTATAATATTCTAAGTCTAATATAAAATAAATTGAATTGTTGTCTATAAAATAATAATAAATAATTTTAATGTAAATAATTAGCTAGATAGCTTATATATAAAAAAAAAAACAATATCCTTACCTTTTTTCATTGTGGTTATTCTAAATTGATTGTCGTTCTTCGATTACTATTTCTGAAAAATGTATTATAAAACAGTCTTATATATATTAATATAGGTATATTTAATAAAATAAAATAAAAAATAAAAAATAAAATATAAAATAAAAAATATTGTATATTAACATGTTTGTGGTATTACACATTAAACTGTGATATATTGAATACCTAATAGCATATCAAGGAATGAACAAATAAAAATCAACCTCAATTAGTATTACTTAAACTTTTATAATTAGATACTCTAATTATTATCATATGGGCAATTACAATAAGTTAATAATTTTTATTCACTTTGGAAACTTTTATTTAGAATTTAAAACATTTAGACTACAGTAACTTGGTCATCAGTCAGATAACTAGAAAATATACATATTACCGATTATCATATAATAAATAATATAAACTAATATTTACTTACTCTTAGCTAATAGCTTAAAAATATACTTTATAAATAAATTAATGTACCTATGTTAAACATAATAACATAGGACTAGAATGTATAATCATTTGGTTGAAATGATATCACTGATTTAATTTAAATTTCAAACATATAAAACGCAATAGGTAGTAAACATAACTTAAAATATTTAACAAAATATAGAACACATTCATTTTAATTTACAAATAATATAGGTATGTATGATTTATTAGTCATGTCAAAATTTATATTTTCTATATTATTTATTACCTATGTATATTATGTGAACATTATAAAATGTATTAGTTATGTATATACATATTTAATACTTTCGTTTATATAACAAAGTGTACGTAATACAAATATTATAACACAGATAGCAAAATTTGTACATTTAGCTAACATTTAAGTAAAATAATTTATTTGTAAAAAAAATTTTAAATTAAATAAATTTATAATAAAACTAATAATTAGTTTAAACTTTTATAATTATTGATGTAGGTAAAAATAATGATATAAGTATGTATCTAATTAATATTTATGCAATAATTAAAACAAAGTGTTAAAATAGTTTGAAAATAAACTATTTTTTTTTAATTCTTCTTTGTTATTTAAAAGGTCATAAGATTCATCTTATAAAATATGTATACGAAAGTGTATATGCATATATGTATATTAAATTTTAGGGAAAATATATTTAATAAATTTAAATTACTTTTTTTCTTTTGACTTTTTAAATTTTAAAATTTAATGCGGTAAAAATCAATAAAAAATGTGCATGTTTATGCTTTTAGAATTTATTTTTAAAAAATATGCAATTATATATGAATGAAGTTCAAAAATGCATAATTATTATAAAATTGTTATAGGTAATATGTAAAAATATGTAGGTATTACAATAATTATTTTAGTACTTTAAATGCATATACTCTTCAGTGTAGTTTACTCACATGTTCATAATATATTTTAGTTAAAACATGGAACAGCAGTAGTAGGGCACTCAACAGCATATAAACAATGATAATATGTTCAACTTAATTCAACTTTGCTCAACTAATTAAAATTAAAAAAACTAATAAATTTATATAATAGAAACTAAAAGATAAGCATTTGCAATTAAAACAATAAATTGTTAAAATGTTAATAAATTGTTTGGTAACCTGATGACTTATTGTTGAAATTAGTTGTTACCTATAATCTTTTTTCAATTACTCTAGGCACATTTTCTTTTTTATAATATAATATATATATATATATATTTTACTTATATGTATTGATATTTTTATATATTATATAGGTATATATATTTTACAATGATGTATATTTATTTTATTTTTATTTTTCTGAGGAAGAGCTTTGGAATTGACATGCTATAAGAAATTGGTTCTAGATGGCTCTAAATACATAGCATATTTTGATTTTTCCAGTGGATCCCTTGGCGAAAAAAAAAAATTTTCTTCTATACAATGTATTTAGTTATACGATATATTATGCATAACTATACTAACTACCTACTATACGGTGATGACTGTAATACAGGTGTATACACCGTATAGGTACCTTATACTTATACAGTTTATAAATACATTTTAAATTCAAAAGATTGAAATTGGCCAATATTAAATGTGGTTAATATTCCACATATCCACCATCAGTATCGTACCCAATGAGCGAAGTGCTTTCACCCCCTACTGACTTGTTTTTTTTAATATATACTTATTTATTTTTATAAATATTTAATACTGAATATTCAATTAAGTTAAGAATAACATTATTTTTACTATTGAAAAAACTATTTTTGTTGATTTATTAACAAAATATTCATTAATATAATTTTAAATTTATTAAAATATGTAAAAATATTTTTTAGTTTGAGATGTAGGTACGCATTTGATTTGTGTCAAATTAGATTTTGAATAGGTAGGTACACAGTTTCTTAAGAAATATGCAAATGCATCAAATTCTAAACCCTGCTCATTAGGTAGATATACTATGTCTATTTATTTAGGTAACATAGTCATAATCCATTTAAACGTTAATAATAAATATTGACTAGGCACCTTGGTAGATTATATATTTTACTTTTTGGTTTTTCTTTCAGCTTTTCGTAGTTAAATATACTCAACGACACTATATTATTTACAAAAATAACTTTTATTGCTAATAATAACTTACTTGTAAGATTAAAGATAAATGACAATAAAATTATAATTTATAAATTGCAAATTTATATTACTAATTTCGCATAAATGATAACTGATAACATGGACGATATTGTCAACCAAAAAGCGTACACACGTGACACAAGAGCCTGAATGCACATGAATCGCGGGACGAAAATTATCTAGACTAGTGGTGGCTAAACTACGATCAGTGGGGCAAATTTCAGTTCGCCATTAGTTTTTAGGTGGCTTGTGGTGGTACCTATTTCAGACTGTGAATGTATTTTATGTCGTATTATTTATTTATTGTGTGGAATTTTGTACAGATATAGTTGACAGTAGTGGCATAATTATAATTATAATAATTTGATTTTATCCTAGGGAGGAGTACTGTTTTATAAATTACAGTGGTTATTTAACAATAATTAACACAATATCTGACTAAAATAATAATTATAAAATCGAAAATTTAATACGTTGTCACTTCTTTGTCAGCCAATATTTTACAAAATTAAATTATCATCCTTGTTGATGATAATTGTATGTTCATGGGAATAAAAAAAAGGAACAAATGAACTTTACAAACCACCTCATCAATTACGATTTTTTTTTTTAAAGATATTAAGTTTCGAGTTTTCAAAACGATGGTGACATAATTTGGTCGCTGGACTTATTTTAGAAGTTATAGCAATTTGAACTTTTGAAAATTTAGAACAAATACAGTTCATGCGATATATTCACTTTTTTTTAAATCCATGTAAAATCGTAATATTTTAAACAATTGTTCAATGTCCATATTATGCAGATATATGTCATATGACAATAAAATAAAAATGCATTACCTACTCTTCAGGTAGACGGGTAACTTAATGGACGTACCAGTGATGGCGCGAGAATTTTTATAGAAGTAGAATGATATGCTAGAAAAACGATATAACATTCATAATTATTATATTATATACCTCTACAATATTATAAATAATAAGAAAGTACCTATCTACACAAAATTTAACCCAGTTATCGCTACAGGATATAATTTTGATATTTGTTGTTTAAAAAAATAAAAACACACCGCATTTGTTTAAATCAAATTCAATTTGAATACAAAAGCAGAAAAATGAATTATTTTGATATTATTTATAATGCACAAAAGTTCTTATTATTAAAATTTATTATATTTAGATAAATACAATTGGTTTTTTGTTTTTGTTGTAACGAAAATTAAAAACTCAACCAGCCTAACTTTTTAAATTATTACTCAATTTCAAATTTCAATATTAAAATAATTATTAGAAAAATAAATGCTTTACTGAAATGTCTACATACATTTTATTCCCATTAATTTTATCAACCCGTTTTTCCCTCAAAATTCGTTTACATTAATTCATACTGAAATAATAAATGCTGTTCGTAGACATTTTAGATAGCTATAAAAAATTGTGACAACCAATTATCAAGATTTTTTTGAATAAATTAGACTAATATATATTCAACCTTATATTCAATTGTCAGGGTTAAAAAGTTAAAATCCAAAATTAACCTTTTTATGGCTCAAATTTCTCAAAATCCTAAATTTCTATAAATATTCCAAAATTTCAAAAATAATGTTTATTTTATATAGAACTAAATTACATACGAAGAAATAATTAAACTAGAATTTGACGAAATCGTGTTTTTACATCACTTTTTGGTAGTTTTCCTTACGCAATAAATCCATTGACAAAATCGAAAAGTGACCTATTTAAAGTACCAATTAGATACAATGTTCTGCCGAAAAATGGGTAAGCATTCCAAACAGTACAAAGTATCTCCCAGGACGGTCCTGTACTGTCCCGATAGGTGTTGTCGACCGAAAATGAGAACGGCCCATTTGGTTCCCACGACGGTACTGGACGGTAATGTGATGGTTGTAAACCATACTGATGGCCGATGTCCGACCATTGTATGAACTGTCTACATAGACCTAAGTAGACCGTGTCAATATCGAATTAATAAAAATAAATAAAAAAAACCTTGTAGGTTGACATTTTTTTTTTATTGTATTCTTCATTTCTATTTTTGACTGCCTTTCGAACCGTGTATTTTTTCCTTATTTTTTTTACTGTAAATTTTGCAAAAATTCTATATTTTGGTGACTGGATTCGAACCTTTGACCATTGATTACCTACTTAACAACTTTTGTACTCACGCTTAACCAACCAAGCTACGCATTAGTGATACAAAAGTAGTTAGAATTGTGAGTACATAAATGCTTGAGTAATGGTATACCATACCAGCATGGCAAAAAAGAGGAAACTTTTTGAATCATTTCACCATATTTAATAACAGCCAAAACTGGCTCAGATCAGTGGCAAAATGTGTTGTACACTAAGGTATCTAACATACTAAGAATCACTTTTTTAGGTAATCCAAAATTCTATTTTGGATTCATCATAAGTACAAAGGAAGTGAACCTAGGGTGTCACGGTTTTGTCTAACCCCCTTTTGTATAAAGCACCTGTACATTGGTACCCATTAGGGGGTATGAGAGGGCATAGCCTTCTTCAGGAGAATACCAATAAAAGTGACTTTTAGTATTTTATATACCGGAGTGTCCGAGTTTGATTCTATTGGCACCCTTGTCCCTATTTTTCTCCACAGCTAGTTTAACCCAAAAGGTAGATCTAATCAATTTGTTATTTTTCAGCTCATAATATGTAGCTCCGGGATGTACCGAAAAAGTAAGGCCCGGGATAAGATTATTCTGAGCAAAATTCGGAATAATATTATTTTCAAATTTATAAAAATGTTGAATTCTTTTTGGCAATTTTTATTTACGTTTAAGAGAACGCTATATACCCATATTTTCTGTCTCCGTCTATCTAATTGGTAAAATTATACAACGCAGAATTGAAATTATTGCGTTTTAGTTAAATTTAGAGCTTAAACACCTATTATCAAATTTAATAAGAAGAATAATTTCGAATAAACCTCATCGGCTTTTTGTAAAATAATTTCTAACAAAAAAAGTTACGGCATTTTTAGATTTTGATATTTTTAAATAGCTTTAATTTTTTTGTCAGATGATATTTTACAAAAAAGTTTAACAAAAGGTTCACTTGAAAATATTCCTTTCTTTAAATTTTGTAATAGGTATTTATATTTTAAATTTAACCTAAACGCTAAAATTTCAATTCTGCATAGTGTGATTTTGCTATACGTACCTATTATCTGTTAGATAGACGGAGACAATAAATGCGTGTACAGTGACCTCTTAAGTAAATTACTAAATCAATTTACTATGTCAAAACTTGACTCTGTCTACCAAATAAAGTGAACATTATTAGTTTTATTACTTATAAAATGAAAAAATTGTTATTAAGTATAATATTATATTTTTATTATTTATATAAAATATAATGTTTTTATTGTGATACTTCTTGAATATTGTAATTTCCGAATTAATGGAATACATTTATAGTGGTTATCTATCCATCATATATGTGATTATGTGTCATGAGTAAATGTTAATTGTGTCTCATGTTTATAATTGAGTTTTCTATATTTTGTTTCGATAAAAGTAATTCAACATACAGAATTTAGTATATTTGTATGTTATATATTTATTTGTCAATTCTCATTTTTTATGTGTTTGGGTGACATTAGATGTTTCTTTCGAAATATGGTTTCAATCGTCTAATATGAATTATATCTTGTGTTAGTTTATTGTTTAATATTAATTTAATTGAGTAATTCACATAATTTATTTTGGATATTGTTTTGAATGGTCCTCTGTATTTAGGAGCTAATTTTTGTGTTTGGTTTCGCTCTTGAAATTGAGATTTATTTAATACTAATTGATTTAGTTCGTACGTATTTAGTTGATGTGTTTTATCATGATTTGTCGTTTGAGTAATTTGTCCTTTTTTTTATATAATCTGGTATTTTATTCCTAACTTGTTTTAGTTCTTCTAGCCATTTGGATATATCATATGTTAGATTTTCTGGTATTATTTTTAAATCAATGCCTAAGTTTGCATTGACACCATGTAGAATATAGAATGGACTGTAATTGGTCGATATTTGTGGAGTATTGTTATATGAAAATATTATAATATATGGTTAATAATATGACCATCTTGATTGATTATTATCTTTTATATAGTGTTTAATAGCTTGGCAAATTACCCCGTTTATTCTTTCCGTAAAGTTTTGGGATTGTGGTGCGTAGCTGGATAAAAATATTTGAGTGATACCGAAGTTCATACATATATCTTTTATAACTTTATTTTTGAAATGTAACCCTCTATTTGATGTAAGGTATCTAGGTACTCCATATCGCGTAATGAAATCTATTAGAAATTTGGCAACAGTGTTTGCATCTGATACCTTGGTGGCTTTTGCTAATACATATTTGGAACTTTGGCACTTGAAAACAAGTATATACTTTTTATTATTACTATTTGATAGAGGCCCTAGAAAATCTGTAGTGATTCTTTCTAGTGGTGTGCACGAATGTAATGGAATAGGTTGTAAGCATCCGGCTGGTTTGCCCTGTGCTTTTTTATTTATTTGGCATTCGTGACAAGTTTTAATGTACATAGTAACATCTTTTATTAGAGTTGGCCAATAGTATTTCATCTGAATAGCTTTTATTGTTTTCGTTACGCCCATGTATCCAGCTAATGGTAGGTTATGGTAAGCCGAAATTATATTTTCGATTAAGTTTTTGGATATTACAATCGCATTTTCTATATTTTGTCTGGATAGGAATCGTTTTAAATACAATATTTTGTTGATTATAATAAATTGTCTGGATAGTCTGGTAAATTTATTGGACGTAGGTTGTTTATTCATAGCTTTAGTAATTTCTATTTAAAATGGATCGTTTAGTTGATTGCATATAATATCTATGTCTGAATGATTATTAATTTTGATGTTTTGAATTATTTCGTATTCGTGAGATTCAAAATAGTGTTTAAATATAACTGCGTCTATGATATTTATGACACTTTCTCTAGATAGACAGTCAGCTACTTTATTTTCTTTCCCTGCTTTATGTATTATCGTAAAATCAAAGTCAAGAATTATTAAAGTAAGTCTTGCTATTCGGTCAGAAGGTATTTTCAGGTTTTTATAATACTGTAAGCTTATATTGTCTGAATATACAGTACATTTTCATCCCTCCCGATATTCTCTAAAATAGGTAATACCAAATACGAGTCCTAGTAATTCTAATGTAGTAGATGAGTAGGTTTTCTTCGAATCTAAGACCTTCCTAGAGGCATAACCTATAGGTTTTAATTTATTCTCATCATCTAACTGTTCGAGAACAGCACCAAGACCGGAAATTGATGCATCTACCGTCAGATAAAGATCTTTGTCGTCGGAAAAGTGGGCGATGACTGGTTCGGATGTTAAAATTTTTTTAATTTTATTAAAAGCTTCCTCGTGTTCATTAATCTAAGTTATTTGTTTGAAATTATCGTTTTTCGTCAATACAAATAGAGGATTTGTTATGTGCGAGAAGTTTTTAACTAGACATCTATAATACCTAACTACAAAATCCTAAAAAGCTGCGAACTTGTTTTGGTGTTTTTTGTCTCTCAAAATTTGTTATAGCTATGGTATTTCTTTCGAGAAGTTTTAAGCTTTCTTCTGAAATTTGGTGACCTAGTAATTCTATTTTTTCTGCAAATATTGTGTATTTTGCAGTTTTCAAAGAAAATCAAAATTGATCTATTGTTTCAAAAACTTTTCGTACACTTTGTAAAGCTGATTGAAAATCGTGACCAAATGTTGCTAGGTCATCTATAAATATTATAAACGATTTGTATAGGTATTGTGAAAATGATTTATTTAATTCTTTTTGGAATATGGAACTCGAATTCTTAAATTCTTGTAGTAACCTAGTGAAAGTTATTAAACCATGTACCGTCGTAAAGGCTAACATGTATTGATCTTGCTCCCTTACTGGAAAAATCCATTGTTTAAGTCTAATGATGTAAAATATTTTGAACCTTCTAAACTACGAAATAGATCTATAGTCCTAGGTAATGGGTATTGGTCTGGTTGTATCATATTATTTAGCTCTTTATATGATACTACTAGTCTATATGTATTTTTATCTTTATTTCTAACAAGAAAGGCTGGTGACGCAAAATTTGATTTTGTATGTTTTATTATTTCTGCTTGTAGTAGTTTGTCTAATTGAATTTTTAATTCTTGTCGTTGTGTGGGAGAAATTCTATGTGGTGGATTGAATTTTGGTTCTTTGGAATTCGGTTTGATTTTTATTTGACATGGTTCTATTTTGGCTGGTTTAATTTTTATTGTATCGATGGAGAGTATATGAATAAATTATTTTAATTAGTGTATAGTTTCGTTGTGTTGTTCCAGTGTTAAATGTTCAGATATAAAAATTGGTGTACCTTCCTGGTCAAATATTTGATCTTTTTCTGTTATTGTTGTGCTTATTTTGTTTATTGAGTGTATATTGTTTATGGTTTGGATTTGTGTATCATTATTTGATTTATTTATGTTTAATTCTAGTTTACACCTATTTTTAACGTCCTCAATAGATATGAAATTTTCTGTGTGTATTATTTTAGTTGGAATTTTATTGTATTTTTTTGTCATTTTTTACAATTGTTCCTGGACACCAATGCGTTTCGTTATTTAGATGATATAATACTATAGGTGGTCTCATTCTGAGTCCATATGCATATCCAAGTTTTGTCTTGTCAGGATATATGTAAGTGTCAGAACAGAAATGATTGGAAATGCTGGTCAATTGATCATCATGCCACCAATAGTTAGGGAGTTCTTTGAGTTGTAATAAATTTAATATATCTCTTAAAGTCCCAGCTTTCTTTGGTTTATTGTCATTCAATGCATTCACTAATGCATATAGACCACAATTTTCATTAGATATTACATTTTTCCCCATGTGAAATTCCGAAAATACTTGAATAAATTGAGGATATTCAACTACATAATTGTTTTTGATTGTTTGATGTGTTTAGATGTGTTTTTTATGTTGGAAATTATATTGTTTTTATTTTCCTGTTTTTCATGAGTGTTACCTATTAATATGTTTATTTGGGTTTTATCAAAAACTTCGTAAATCATTTAGTATCCCATTGTAATTAATCGTTTGTTAAATCTGTGTTGGATAAATCTATGAACTCATGTCCATCCTGCATAACCGAATTTTTTAAACTATATAGGTTCTCGAGCATATCTAAATAGGAAATGGGCACGTCATGTTTGTCTTTCGTAATTAGATAATGTATTGTTCTTAACTAGGTATCTATCGTGGTTACTTCGCCAGATATTAATTCAGTATTTTCAAGTATAAAAAACATGTTTCCATATTTCTGTGTTATTTTATTAGATAGTTCCGTATTCTGTAATAAATCTGCTGAAATACAGTGGGCTATGGAACATTTGGGAGTAGTATTTAAAATATTAATGTCAGATTTAATTATATTTTATGATTCTGTTATAGGCTTTTCGATATTGCTGATACTTTTTATTGTTTGCGGAAATCTATTATTCAATATTTCGGTTTTGATATATTTGTTAAGAGTGATAGTTTTCTTTATATAGTCTATTTTTGCTTTATTTTCCGAAAGAAATTCGTTTCCTAAAATAATAGTTCTACATAAATTCTCTACTACGCATACAGGTATTTGGAATGTATGACCATTGATTTTTAGTTTGATAGTTGTGGTATCTAGTAGTTTTAATGGAGTTTTATCTGGTCCTGCTAGTTGGTATTTAGAAGATATATTAATGGATCATAAATCTATTAAATCGGAACGAATACCGTTTTTATTTGCCCCAGAATCTATAGTTACTTCTATATCTGCATTATTTAATTTTGCTATAATATGTAAAACATTACCTTTCCTATTTTCATTTATGATTACGTGTACCTATTATATCAGATTCCAGATTTGAATTGAAGTTGGGCTTAGAATTTGATTGATTACTATTTTCTGATATAACAGGGTTATTCTCAATTTTAAGTTGTGTATTTATTAGGTTTTCATGTACTTTTGTGGATTTTGGATATGAATCAAGATTGGATTTCGAACTTGATGTGTTATGTATAACCATTTCTAGAAATGAAGGGTAATGCGGATCTCCAGATTGTGTATTTGACCTAATTAAAAGTTTTTTTGTTTTGGATTTTGGACTTTTGTGTAGCATGTTTCATATGTATGATAATGTTTGTTACAATTGTCAAATATGAGTTTCCATTTGCATTCTATGCCGGTGTGGCTAAATCTATTGCAATGTTCACAAGTAGTTCCACCTTCGAATTTGTTAGTATTGGGTTGTTGAAAATTAGTATTAGGGTTGTCATTTTGGAATGAGTTTTTTTGAAAGTTTCGGAAATTTGTTCAATTTTGATTATTGCTATGGTTATTTCGATAAGAATTGTTTTGGTGTGGTCTTACATTATGTTGATTATTATTTTGGAAGTTCCGATTATTGGTATTTCTCTGCCAGTTATTATTCTGATATTAGTTGATATGGATTTGTTTTATCATAGATTCTAGATTCAAGATTTGTGAAGATAGTTGATCAAATTTCTTTTGTGAATTATTTTTGTCTACAATATTTATGTGTTTCCTAGTTATTTTAGAACTAACTTCATCAGAATATTGAGCTGATTTCCCGTTTAACGTAAATTCTATAAATTCATACTTTCTAATATTCTTTTTGAGATCACATAAAGTTTAATTATCTAAAATTCCTATGTACCTGTCTATTTCAGGTCTTAATCCTTTCATTATAGTATGAACAAGTTCAGACTGGGACATCATTGAATCATTTCGTTTACATAAATTTTCGGCATCGTTTATATATGAGGCTACCTATTCATCGGGTAATTATTTTCTTTTCTCTAACATGGCCCTGAGCATATTTTTCTGTGATATGGGTTCAAATTCTAATCGAAAGGCATATTCTATATTTTCCCAAGTAGCTTCAGGGTTCATTGATTCAAAATTATCTAGAAAAGTGGACGCAGTATCTTGTAAGTAAATGCTCAAAAAAGTTTTTTTTGTTCTTTGGACCAGCCATTTATATTACTGGCTTGGTTATATTTTTGAATGTATTCTGTCAGACATGGTTTTTTATTTAGGTGTGTGTTCTTTGTTTAAATCACTTATTAAAGTAACTCCTTTTATATATCTAATTAATCGAGATTTTAGTTCTGGTAATTTACCTGCAGATTTTTAATTTCTTTTCTCTAATTCTCTGATAGTTGTGTGTAAATTTAGTTTCAGAATTTTCGCTCAGAGAGATCTACACTCTGAATCAAGAACGTAGTTATTATCTTCTAGTGTGTCATTAATTTTAATGGAATTGTCTTTTAATAAGTTGTCTTCCATAAACAATATTTATTGTCTTAATAGAATCATAATTCTAGAATATTCTAAGATTTGTATGAATTTTGGAAAATAAATTGTCTCTAATTGATGTTTGATAAATAATGTTATAAGATATATAGTCTTTATAATATAAATGTGGTATAAAAACCATATACGATGTCTTATTATGTTCTTGTATGTTTATAAAGGAGTAGTATAAACCGTATATTTTTATGTTTTAGTATAGATAGGTAGTAGGTATATTTTGTATGTAAGTAGTGAACAAAAACCAGTTGGGCACCAATTTGTAGTAAAACAAAAATAGAATAACATATAAAACCGGTAGGTAGGTATATTTTATAAGGTACCCATCTTGTAATATGTATGCAAATTAAAAGGGAAATGCGTACCTACCACGTTAGACACCTATTTTAGATCTTATTATTTTAGAAATAATAAGATCATATTTTTATGACCAATATTTTATAAGTAGTGGCTTATAGAATTATTGTGGTTGATATGGATAATAATCAAAAATATATATTTTAGTCTGTGGTTTATATCTTCGTGATATCGTAAATAAGTCTTGCCACAGTTGCATTTCTGTGACAATTAATTTAGAGCGATCTTTTTTTTATCTTGAAAAATATTCAGCCTCCCATCCATTGAATAAAAATCCTGGCTATGACATTGACTATGACATTTTGCCCCAAAACTTCTAAGATAGAATCATAAAATGTATAGGTAATTCAAAATGCTAAATAATAATGGCATTAAGTACTAACTATTGTATAGGTACAAGGTATCTCCTACTCCTAAAATAAAACATAAAACCAATTATTCAATCATTTATGTACATTTGATTTGAAAATTTTGTATAATTTAGATTTTTAAAATTTAAAAATGATTTAAAACGCTGTTTGAAACAAATATTTTCTATTGATATTTAAAACAGTGTTTTAAAAAAATCAATATATTTTTCTCAGACGTTTTAAACACATGATATAAACAAAATGTCTTAAATATAACAATCCTGGTTATTATACACAGGTCATACAATTTGGAAGTAATAATATTTTCTACTAAAAACTTTCAACAATATTGTTAATACTAAAGTATAAAATTACAATAATACAATAAATAATCAATAACACCACATCCTATAAAGATTTGAAAATTTTAAATTAAAATTAAGAATAGTAATGTATACATATAACATTACCTGAATGATTGTAATAATAAAATGTTTGTGGAATAATGGAATGCCAAAAATACCTAGATGGATAGAGAGTAAAAATATTTCCTCGAGACCATATTCATACACTAAAATGGTTATTTAAATAATAGTCATTAAACCAGAATATTTTATAACATATTTTCCCCAAATAGTAGAAATGGTAGAAATAGTATGTTATATCTATTTTAATCCTTTTGGTAATTTATTTGATATCAAATTTGTTATGCAGTAATAAATACATAAAGGAAATGTTGTATTTTTGATAAGTATAATATAATATCAATTAAAATACATTCAATAATTAATGATTAAGACTATAGTCTATAGATATTACTAATTAGGTATCAATTATTATATTAATTTATTAATTCAGATAGATAGGTAAATAAATAGATAAATAGATCTGTTAAAATTACAACATATAAAACATAGTTATATTATATATATATATATATATATATATTTATAAAGAATTGAAAGTATATTACACATATAAAGCGCGATTTACACTTGACCGTTACGGTCCGCCACGGACCAGCACGTACCATCACGGAAATGGCATAGTTAATTCACATTGGACCGGCAACAACCGACACCGGCGCGCACGCACGCACGTATTCGTTGAAGTTGTTAGGTTGTTTGTCGTTATAATGGTCTAGTTGTTGTTTATTGTGTGAAATTTTCTCCAAGCTTGTGGTTGTAAACTTCCATTCGTTTATATATTATTTTATTATTATAAAAATATGTTTAAAATTTTACCAATTGTGATTTAGTCATGGTGGCATTATTGCTGGACGAAGAAGCTGCAGAACTTGCAAACTGAACTAAAAAAAGACATACTGTAGTTAATTATATGACAAAAATAAATATAATACAATTTGAATTATATATATATAGATTATAATAAATTCCATGCAAAATCAAATTATATATTAAATTATAGTAAAAAATAATGTCGGATGGCCACTATAATATTCACACTACACCAACACGATACCTAACGTTATCGACCGGCACTTATTTGACTATTGTACAGTCTATAGGTCATAATATATAGGTTTTGATAAAAATTCTTTCTAGTTTTAAAACAGATTTTTATTCATTAGTAGTTGCGGTTTTTTATTTTTGCTTGTTTCACAATAGCTATTTTCTATTTTTCTCTATCAATCATATACTAACACTAGTGATAATATTTCATAAATATTTGTAATGCAGGACCTGCTCCTCTATCTTATGGGTATCTATTTGAAAGTTATACCATGTTTCAACTACCATTGTAGCCATTGTCTTTTTAGTGTTAATTTTTATGCGATTTTACTGGAAAATTGTGTTGAATATGTATAATAACCGCTTTATTTAATGTAAATATCTTTATTAATACAATATATCATATAGGTAAATTGTAGAATAGTAAATACAAATTTATAATTATACTTACTTATTACTTTTTAGTGTATTTCTCAATTTTTATAATGTTAAGTAAATAATTGAGCAAACAAAATTGTAAATTTACTTAAAAAGTATATATATGTTACAGTCAAAATGTAAAATTAGGTAATTTTATATAATGTCTAGTCATTTTATAGAATATTGTGCAATTTTAGGCAAAGTAATAATAATTGGTACTTGTGTATACATTGACTAGTTATTTCATAAAATGTCTAGACATTTTATACAATGCCAAAGGGATTATAGGCAAAGTAATAATAATAATTTTTTATACAATGTTTAAATATTTATTAAATTGAATAAGTACTATAACAAAAGGTATAAGTTATAAAATATTAATTATTTGTTACAACATGATAAACTTGAATGACATTTTGACTTACACAAAATATAATTTTTAAGCAGGTACATTTTTTATTTTTGCATTTTGTGCATAAGCACTTAAGAAATCCTTGCCCACTTCCTGTTGACTGCTTAGTCGCAATTGATCATAATGCCATTTCTTTTTCAAGTGGAATATCATCTAAACAAAAAAGATTTGTTTTGCATACTGTAAATTGTGATCTATCTTGCATATAATTACTTTAAGACACCATCTCTTGTGCCCAATCGATAAAATTCGTCTTCAGTTTCCTAAAAATAACATATTTTGAGTTTATAATTTCAGTAAAGTAGTTTAAATATTTTTAAAACAATTACCTCAAGAACTATATCTAAAATATTTTGAGCATCACCACACACTTTGTCTATATCTGAAACTGGTACTCTTACTGTTGAACCAATAGGTGCAGGAGGAAATTTTTTTGTAGGCAAATTTAGCATTTGTTGTGAAAATATTAATGTACAATTATTAAAATATTATGTATTTATAAGATCATATGAAAATTACCAGTAAATGGTAAATTTATATTTAATATATGTATTTACTTTTTTAATATCCAGTAATCCCTTGGACTTTTTTTGTTTTCCGATTTCTTTAATTTCAATACTTCATTAATTATATTTTTATATTTTTGCTAAAAATGTTGAGCATTTTTCTTTATTCATCATTGAATCGTCCCATATTTTATTATATAAACTACTACAATAAGCGTATTGACATAGACTAATAAATAATACTGGTATAATATGAAATAATACTGACACTTCTTCTCGGTACAACATCAATTACTTTTATCTGCACAGGGTATTCCTGTTAGAATTGCGATAACACATTGACCAAGACGTAGTAGTCATTTTATATAATTTCTAGTAAAATTATGAAATATACACTTTGCCTAGCAGTTTACGGCATTTTATAAAATGTCTAGTCATTATATACAATACCACTTTATACACTTTGACTGTAACAAATATAAACTATACATTTATTACATACATTGTATAGGTAAAAATAACTTACATGTTATATTAAACTGTTGAAAATTAAAATACTTGGTAACAAAAAGAACAGATTTTGGTTATTTTTCACGTGTGTGCACTGTGCAATTAGCAAGTAGGTCAGCAAGTAAATTGTGCAATAAGTTGCCTATACGCTAGCTCCTGATTCTAAATTTTATAATGATAAAAATATAGTATAGTTTGGACGTAATACGATAGATAGCATGTAGTTATGAGAAGAAAAATATTATTCAATAGAGAAACAAAGAATATTATAATAGGTACTACTTTTTACATTTGTTGTGCAGTTGAAAGCGATGTAATATTTAATTTATTTAGACCAAAAAGCCTAGCAAAGTAATGGTACTTAAAATTTTCCGATTTTAAATCTGAAAATATAATAAGATTTTGTAGGTTCCTTACTAGAGAACGTTGGAAGCAGAATTTATACATTTTCGCTATACAATTTTTAAAAATACTATTTAGTTTTTGGAAATGTACTAATTTGTAAACCTTTGTCATATGAAAATAAAACATAATATAAAAAATTACTTCCAACATTCTCTAGTAAATAACTTGCAGAGTCTTAATATATTTTCAGAATTAAAATGAGAATATCATAAGTACCATGAGAAATGCCTTAATATTATAAATGCCTACAATAATATAATATTGTAGTAAATTGTTGGTCGTGTTTTCTGGAGTCATTTTATTTAACTCGATGTGCAACCATACTATCTTCAACTGTAATAATAAACTATTTTAATCTAACCTGTTAACTATCCGACCTAGTGTTACCCAACAAATCGGGGGATATTTTTGATTATTTTGCGATATTTGTGAACGTAGCGAGCAAATGGAGATGGCCACAGCGAGCGAATCGAGTGTGGCCCGACCTCCCAGCTATTTCCCACATGTACTGATAAATGTTTATTTTCATTTTGGTTGGGGACCAAGTGGTCTAGTTGTGTGGGTTGTGTGGGGACATATAAATGTCCTAGAACCTACGTCAACACATTGATAACTAATATTATATTATAATATTATATATATTTATTATAACTAATATTATATATATTTTATTATAACTAATATTATTACATCTAATATTAACAAATTATTAGAATTATTTATATTTTTATTATATAAAAGTTCGCCCTTTAGTCACGATAAACGTACTACTCAGTCTTATTGACAGATAGTGCTGGGAGTCTTTGAGAGAGTATTAATCCTCAATAAACAAACCAATAGTTTACATTGTAGCATAGCCTAACCTGTATACAAGACCGTGTATATGACCATATCAGAAACGGTCCATATAGGTGATAAGCAGTCATCAGTTTATATAATTTCTGTAGTTGTAGTTAAAAAGTAAAAACAAATAAAAAACCGCTTAAATAAGTAGGTATGTAAATGTTAACTATAATAATAATAAGTCTAACTCTAATAAGTAGTACTTATTTTTGAATTTCACAAGAATTTGAGCTTTATAAATACTGCAAACGTGAATTCAACTTTCAAACTAATATTTTTAATTAGAAATATATATATATAATATATAACCATCACTATAGGTATGGAATTGTACATTTGTACAAGTATCATTTATTTTTAATTAAAAATTTTCTTAATATTTATTATTGTTTTATGATTTAATTAATTAAGTTAAATTTAGTATGTAAGATATGTATAATTCTCTGAAAGATCTTAGACCGTTTATAAATCTTCTCCTTCGTTTTCTTTCCTAACTATTTGGGGTTAACCACCCTAGTCCTATACTATATCTCTCACATCTTCTTCACTTACCCCAACTTGCTCATACTACTTATCATCATATCCTTCCACCTCTTTTTCGGTCTTCTTTGCCACTTCTTTCTATCAATATACATTTCCTTTACTAATCTTACTGCTCCAGTCTTTTAACTCCTTAATATGTGCCCGAACCATCCCAATCTATTATTCTCTATTTTGTTAAATATAAAGCTACTCCTACACTACCATTGTATTCATTCCTTATTTTGTCCTTTCTAGTCACTCCACTCATCCACCTTAATAATCTCATCTCTGCTATACTGATTCTCTGTTCTATTTTCCTTCATACTGCCCAATATTTTGTTTTATACATCATTGCAGGTCTCATCACTATCTTATAAAATTTATTTTTTAACCTAATAGAGATTATTTTGTGACACCAAACACCTGACGTTTCTCTCGACGTCATCCATCAACAATATATCCTGTATCTCATATCTTCTTCAACCCCCCCCCCCATATTTCTGAATGACAGAGCCTAAATACCTTAATCTCTCAACCTTTCCCCCTACAACTCCACTCAAATTATTTTATTTCTTGCCTATCCTTATTCCCTTTCTATTCTCTTTCACCAAAATCATACTGTATATATTCTGTTTTACCTCTACTAATCCTTAGTCATTTACTTTAAGGAGCTTCCCTCTACTCTTTAAGTCTACCTGTCACTTCCTCAGGGCTCTCTCCTATCAACACTATATAATCTGCATAGCAATCACCATGGAATTTCACTTGGTATATCCTTTGTTATTTCATTATAAATAAAAAAGTATAATTACCTATGTAGCTATAAGTGTACAATAATGACACGTCTACCAATATACCTATCATTTTAAACTCAAAAACCTATTGAACTGTGATAATATTCGTATTTGTAATTAAGAATTATTATTTTATGAATAATGTCATTTAATAATAAAAATATAAATAAATGTTATTGTAATCTTTTTCTTTAAAGATTATAATAAAACCATTATAAAGTTAAAACGATTTCACGCGAACTTATTACTACTAAATAAGTATATACATTATCATCATTTAATTACAATATTGATGCTTTTTATATAATATTTTTGGTTTTATTCCAAATGAATAAATAAATGTTATAAATTTTCACAAGTTCTTAAATAATACACTTTTTACATTTTTACATTATCCATTATATTAATTAAAAATTATATATTTTGTTTCAGGTAGGATTGAAAGAATTCCTGCCTATCAATTCTATATATCTGTGGATCTAAAAAGTCTATGACAGATCACATCAGTTCATTGTACATTTACAAATACTAGCTCATACTACTCATTCAATATGTAATCAGTAAAATAATGTTATTTACAATCAGTTTTATTAACACTATTCTACAATATATATTATATACCATATATGGTGTAAGTATTAATAGTATTATAGTTAAATATTTATTATATATATGGTGTAAAGTATATACTAAATAATATATTCCTATATTATGTGTATATCATATATATCTGTCATTTGTATTATCTCCTAATTTAGATTATGAGATGATTATAGCCTTAATATTCACAAAAATAATTAATGTACACTGAAGAATATTTTATAAAAAAAATTGAAGTATTCGTTAGGAATATAAAATTAATATACATTTATAATAATAGAAGTTTTAATGTTATTTTTATGGTTTCATTCATTAATAAAATTAATTCATTTATAATTAGTTATAAATTATTATCTATTTCTATGTCTTTTACTCTAAAATATGTGCTGATACAGTAAGAAACTCATGTAATAAGACAGTAAATCATAGAAATTATATTATAGTAATTTTTTATCTTATCATAAGTTAATTATAAGGGAATAAGAGGTATTTATTCTTACGTATATTATTGAATTCATTTTTAATTTATATAAAATTTTCTAAAATACATACTAAATATATTTCATTATATTTTATTTCATGTAAGAATGATGGATATCCTGTCTATCAATGCAAAAAAACTATTGAACATATGAGTCTACTGTGTATAGAATATTATTGGTAATTTTTCATATGTCTGTGGAAATTTTTTTATTTGGAGGGTTCAATATTTTATTTTTAAAGAAAACCTGAATTAATTAGTGTTAAATTTATGAAATTTGATTAAATATGAGTGTATATATTATATTTTACTATATTTAGTTCAAATTTTGTATATTGTATTTGTTAAGAGGACGCTACGCACATGTTTGTTGTCTCTGTCTGATATACGCATAACATAGTAAATCTACGTACAACATTCTTACCTATTATTTATTTTACCCCTTATTTACCTATTATCAAAGTTTTAGAGGAGAACGTAAACTGTGTGCAAGCGTGGAGTTTATTCTTTAATATATATTTTTTTTAAATAAGTTATAAGTAGTTAAATAATTCATTTTTTTTTTTAATGCATATAATTAGTTTTGAAAATGAATTTTAAAAAAATTCACGATAGTGCATAGTTTATATTCTCCCAAACAAATTTGATAATAGGTAAATTTTCTTTAATAAACAAACCGTAGTAAGAATTTAGTTTCAGTTAATTTAGTTATACAGATTTGCTATGTTATGCATATATAAGACAGAGACAACAAATGTGTGGGTAGTGTTCTCTTAATTAATTTAATGTTTAAAACAATCAATTTTGCATTTATAATAACATAAATTTACCTAATACTAGAGGAAATATTAGTGCAATTTGATGTTTAATTATATCATTTATGTTTCTGAGTTCTAATGTAATGTTTACATTTGGTTTTTTTTTCAAAGTTTTTTTTTAGTAATTATTTTTAGTTACAATGTTTTCTATAAGTTTTAATTTTAGTTTGATAGTTTCACACTTTTTACATTATCCAATAATTTATTAAAATTCTTAAAATATTTTGTAATTTAGGAGTGAAAGAATTTCTGTTTATCAACTCTCTATATTGGCAGATCTAAAAAGCTTGTATCAGAGAACTGGACTATGTAGAATATAGATGCTGTAACTATATTAATTCATTCATTTCAAAAGCTATATTATTTGATATTAGATGAATGAACTACAATTTTTATTTGATTACTTCTATAATGATAAATTATATTCGGTATAAATTATTTGTTTCAAATATGCATTAATTTACTATTATTTTTGCTTTAACATCACATTAAATTAAACTAGCATTTTCTTAATGTTAAAATTTAATAATGTTAGTTTAATATTATTATAATGATTTTATTCAAAAATTTTTTTAATGATTTATATTTAGTTATAAAATTATATCTATTTATATATCTGAAATGTATGCTATGCCAGTAGGAAACTTATATAATAAGCCATTTGTTTCATAATTATACAAATATCGGTTCTTCTCTTTCTTTTATTATAAACTTAATTTAAAATAATTAAAAAATGCTTAATTTAGATTAGTAGATTTACTATATAACCGTATATCTATTGGGTATAAGTCATTTTTTTTAAATTTCATAGCCAATAAGTTCACTTACTCATTCTCTTTTAATGAAAATCTCTGACACTTTTGTCTACATGAAAATTTCTATTTTTTAAGTATACTTATAAAAATTTCCATGTTTTATTTTCATAACATATACAGACAAATATTTTGAGCTCAACACTGATAGTTTTGATAAAAATATTATAGTAGTTGTTCTTTTGACACTGTTATTGTCTTAACCATCATGTTCTTGATCCTATTTGGACAACTAATCTGCAACTTATTATTTTCTATTACACATCTATTTCCTTAGTCTTATACTAATCATAACTGTCAACAATTTTTTCAATTTGATGTAATTTTATTGTGTATGATTTCTGAACAGAATAATGTACAACTATATTCTTGGTATAAGTAGTATGATCAAAATCTTATTATTATATTGTTGGTTTTTTATTATTAATATATTAGAATGATGAGTAACGATGATAGATTTTTGGAACTCGAATTACTGCCTTTCTATACGATGATTTGTTCTCTCTATCCAACATGTAATCAAATCATGTACATTCTATGTTTGAGATAGGTACACATTTTACTATGTATTTTTAAAAATATTAAATATATTATTATATTATAATCAAACATTTCATTTATTATAAAAAATAAGAAATAAATCTAAAATAAATTGTTGAAACTTATTCGATTTATTGTGTAATTAATATTTGATTATTACAAAGAATTAAATATAAAAATATGTTATTAGGTTAATAGTATTTTGTATATATTTATTTGATTAATGAACCTTCCTTATAATAATTGACTTTTCAAAAATTGGACATAAAAAGTCATAGACATTTCAAAATGGACTAATAATAGATTGGCATTCAAATTTTTAATCTTGTACAAAACGAACATTATGTCATTTGATTAATAATTCTTTATATATTTTTTCATTTATCAATGATTAATTTTGTAATTAATAAATTTTATTCTAATAAAACATACTAAATATTTTGTTTCATGTAGGAATAATGATTTTATTACCATCTACTATCTACAGCAGACTATTGACAATTGTAAATTCACAAATAATGAAAATCTTTAATTTGGTAAGTTTAATATTTTACATTTTAAAAAAGTCTATATTATTAAAAGTGTTAATTTTATTCAATTTAGTTTTAGAGTATATAACACCATTGATTTTCAATAGTAAAATAGGTCCACAAAAAAACAAACAAAAATACTTCTTAAACTCAGTTTAACGACATAGGTACAATTGTAACTTTTTGATTTTCAAGCTGCCTATAATTTTTTTTAATAGAAATTGTAGAGACCTGAGTTTTATGACATTTTGCATTTTATTTATTTTTATTAAATTATGTATGCTAAATTTGAGAAAAAAATCTTTTACCTGTTTCCATAATAGGGGGTTGAGTTTTATTTATACTCATAAAAGCCGGCATAGACACAATTGTACCTTCATATATTTTGTATGAAAAAGATACAAGATAGAAGTGCTATCAAGGTTTGGTAATTTATATTTAATCTATTAATGATGAAAAAATAATACAAAATACTTTATTTCCAATAAATGAGAAAAAAAAATTGGGAAATATATATATATTTTTTTCATAAGTAGTACATGTTTCCTTTAATATTAAATGTTTGTTGAAAACAGGTTGTACGTAAACCACACAGCTTTACCTAGTCTTATAGCCGCATCACACTGTGGTTTTATTGTTTTCAGTCCAAAAGGTTTTATTTCTATTGTGTCATACTATGTTTTTCTTGCCATTGAGTCCGAACATCTAGTTGATTATATGGGTATCAACAACGAGTTATCAATGTAAAAGGTTACACAGTGAGCTCGTCATAATGCTGCATACCATGTTCGGTTATCAAAGAACGATAAAACTGTCATGTATGGCATCCATTCAAATGTAGCTGTTATCAGTAACATAAAATCGTTAGCAATAAAACTGTTTGGACTGATGACGATAAAAACCACAGTGTAACCCTAACATTGTTATTAACAATTTGCATACCACTATTCAACTTAATAGGACATTTTTACATGTTAATATTATTTACATTCAAATAATGTGTAGATAAAAATGTATCCATTTATGTACACAAAATATAGATATACTAAGAATGTTTATGCAAAATATATAATTGTACCCATGGCATCTCTTACCCTTCTAAAATTATGGTGTTAAACGAAGGTTCAAGTAATTTTAAAGTTAAAACACCTATGTTCAAATTTATATATATATATATATACAAATATTTTGGAGACAATCTCATAAGCATTTTGTAAAATATTAATTTTTGATTTTTGTACATTCAATATTATGCTATATAATAAGATACCCTTCTCTATAGTCTATGAGATTGTATTTAAAATGTTGTCTTTTAAATATTTTATTATAAGTGTTTTAACTGTAAACCCGTTTTAAAATGTCTTTTGTTTGTTTTTTGTAGACATATATTTTTAAAACAAATATTACCTACAATAATTATGATATTTGTATTATAATCACACAATGTAAAACAAAATCAAACAATTATTATCTATTATTATACAATAATAAATAGTGGTATGAATACTGGACTATTTATAGACTACTTTAAAAATACATTTAAACATTTATTAGTTGCTAAATTTAAATTTTTGAAAGTTGCGTATATAGAATACTTTAAAAAACGAGTGTTGTGTCCTCTTAATATACGTGGATATATACTTGATTTAATTCAGTAAAAATTGAAATTATATATGTTCTTTTTTAATAAATAATTTTTATTTTTATGTATTTTGTTATTGAATTACATCAAGTTTTATTTAGAACGAATATATAATAATGTAATAATAATTTTTAATTAAATGAATTTATAAGTTTTAATTTAGGTCCAGTATTGTCCTAATTTTACATTCATCATCAGGTTCTAAAGGCAACGCCTTGTCTAGTTAGCCATGTATGTCTGTCTTTTGCTGCTTCCTTTAGTTGTTGGTAGGATGCGCAACCCATCTTCTCTTTTTATCATGGAAATAATTTGTTCTAGGTCTTCCTCTTGGTCTTCGTCCCATTATTTTTCCTTCAAATATATTAATAAGAAAATCATTGTGGCGAATAAGATGCCCAATAAATTTGATTTTCCTTTCCATTATGTTAATCATTAGACTTTTTTTCTCTCCTATTTCCTCTAGAACTCTTTCATTTGATTTTCGTTCCATCCAATTGGTCTTA
>JAIPRL010003321.1:30781-48184 GCA_025469235.1 Pemphigus obesinymphae | reverse complement strand
ATATCTCTCCTCGTTTCACCAAACTTTGTGATGAAAAAAAACAAGCCCACCCATCGCATTAAAATTGGCCGATTGATTAAAACCTTTTATAAAAAATACATTTTATTTTAAAATAAATTTGTAATGTTAATATCAATATAAGCCTATAATTTTTGTTTTTCTTTTTTACCGTTTTGTTAATCTAAATTTGACTATTAAAATTATTTTTATGGGGGGGCTCAGGTCTGGGGTTGACCAAAAGGGGGGGCCTGACCGGAAAAGTTTGAGAACATCTGCTGTACGTGATCCTACAACCTCCTTTGCCAGTACGGTGTTCTACGTGTCATATAGGTTGTTGGCGTCCCGTTTATATCACCGGCGTCGGAGTAACAACCGTATCGTTACGAGAGGATTTTCTAAACTCGCTCGTGTGAGAAGCACTTAGGTCCACCATGAAACAGGACCGTTTAGACGACCTTACGCTACCGTACGTGGAACAGTCAACGGCTAATGAGGTAAGTACGTTGATGTCGAGGACGTCATTGAAGAATTCGAAAAATCGGTACAATTTAATCGTCGTCTATATTATTATAAACACTTACTTATTGTTATTTATATTTCGTTTTTATTTAATATTAAATACTTAACTTGTAAAAAAAAAAACAATTGCATCACATTAAAAAAAAAAAAAAAGTAAATCACCGTATAGAGTTGGAATTATAATTTTTTTTTTATATTTATCATTTGGCCTGTCCTAATAACATTTTCGATTTTATGCGATATAGTAATCATAAAGAAATTATACTCAGTTTATTAACGTACTACTTAGAAAATTGTAATATAATAATGTTTTGGTATTTATAAAATAATAAACGTAAGAGATATACGATATGATTTAACACAATTCATACCATAATCCTATAAAATAGCCAACATAAATTCGAATAAACCGCTCATATTTTATTTAAAAATCCCGAGTATAAAACGCGACGTTCTCAGCTGATTACTATCATAACCATAATATTACATTTTAATATGCCACGCGTACAATATTACGCTTCTATATGACATTTCATGTATCAGCCGATAATAATATTCGATTTTAATGTGCCACTTTTAAATACGACGTCCATAGTAATCATCAGCAGCTAAAAGGCAAATAAACAATAATCCTCTTCCCGTATACGAATTAGGAAGGACATTTCGAAGACCGTTCCCATCCACACTGAACCAAATATATATCTGTGATTTCAATAAAAAAAATTGATTCATTTAATAATATGGTTGTTAGCATACGTCCAATAAAATGTTTGTTGATTTAGAAATAAAATATTTTTGTTAATTTAACAGTAAAATCACAAAACCTATTATTGATTTAACAAGTATTTTTTATCAATGTCTTGGGTAAAATTGTCCAATTGAATATCAATTTATTTGAATTAACAAGTGTTTTGTTAATTCAATTATAAACATTTTGTGTTCATTTCTTTCTTTCTTTCTTTTTCGTAGAACAAACGCCCATTTATTAATCAAAATAGTCCAATTTAAACAGAATAATATTCTGTTCTTCTTCTTATCTTGCTATTTCTATACTATACAAATAGTCATATGCAATAATTTTAGGTAATAGTTAGGAGGAATATATGAAATAATAACACGTGTCTCAATATTTTCCTTAAAATACGTAATTTAATACGACGAGGCGTGTGTGCGCAGCGGGGGATCCATACACAGACCTACATGATAAAAATCATTGTCCCTTTCTATAAAGACTCCTATACTCACGCACAGGACATTTATTCAAAACATCGTAATATTTACTTTCACTTTCACTTTCGATCCAAAAACATACCCCGTCCGTATATCCTACCGCATACAGCTATTGTTACACAATAATATCATTTTATTTCGCCCTGTACTTCTTGCCATTAATTTCTATTTTTGTTTCATGACGCTAAAAAAATATACAAAATCTCCATTGGATATACTGCTTCATTCTCTACACTCCAGAATTTAGTGCATAAATTCTCAATCTGGGGAATGGGTCTACAAACATATTTTCCGGGAAGAGACGTGAACAATTAAAGTCAAAAAATTTTTTGATTAACATTAAATACAGTATAAACGTTACATTTAATGGGTTCATTGTTAATTAGTTACCAATACCATTACCATAGTTGTTCTATACACACATATATATATATATACACACACAGAGTGTACCAGAATGGTTATCATGTTTATTGTTACTCGATTGGCAGTATTTTTCTCATCGTTTTCGTTATATACTATCACTCCGGTTTTTTATTGTCAGATTAGTTTTGGTTTTACTTTTGCAGAATTTTTTTGGCCTCATATCGATACTATGGACTCGGACGATTTGTGCCTGTAGCCTTCCATAGTACCGCCGATTTACCATTGCACTGCTGTACGAGAATTCCCGATCGTCTTATCTCACTTTGGAGATGACCAAAACTGGCCAGCAAAGTCGTGTGACCTCACTCCGTGCATTTTTTTTCTTCGTGGAGTTTATGAACGAAAACCATACGTGCTGAAACCACAACTCGACCGTGTCCATGGTAGGTATGAAAATGAGACCACAGACAGCGATTCCGTGACGGTAAAACAAAAACTAATCACACGATAACAAACCGAATTGATAGTAGATAACGAAAATGATAATAACAATGTTGTCAATCAAACAACAACCAAATGGTGGCCTATATTCTTAAAGCCCTTAGTAATGGGATGGGCATTACCTCAGACACAGTACAAAAGTGGGCATGGACCTCAAAATTTTTATAATCCTAGCGCTATAGTGCATGTAACGCATACTGCAGTGTTTATTCTTAGTATCGATCTGGTGTTGAACAATATTTTGGTTATATTTTACAAGGTTTAAACATCATTTTTAAGGGTATTTTTCGAGATTTTTACTGTTTTTTGGATTAACGCGCTGAAATGCGAAATGCATTTTTTTCTGATATTTCCTATATTAAGAACCTCTGGAAAATGTAGGAATTATAAATAATTATAACTTCTTTGGGATAATTGCGATTTATTATTTTCTAGTGTCTTTGGATTTTTCTTTATAGATTCACTATATGTAATATAACACGAGCGTCTAGAGACAGCGCCTCTTATCTTATACTATTTTCTTATCACAACATGCATTCTCCACCACAGAATATTCTGCGTCTCTACAATATCACTTAATACTTATTAATTAACTTAACATAAACTAAACAGAATTATATTTTAATATTATATATAATATTAATGAATATAAATAAATTACCACTAATAATATGAAATTGATTTTGCCGAATCTGCGTTTTTCTGGTTTTCAATGTCTAATAACATTAAAAATTTAGTTAATTAGAATAAATCAAAGTATTTAATAAACTTGTTCGTTATGAATTCAATAATATTAGGTCTAGAAATATAAAAAAATACAAATTTATAATATATAACAAAAATATAAACTTGTTGATTATTATTAATATTGTGTATAAAAGCATTAAAAAAATAAAATAAAATAATATATAGGTAGTGTTTGTCGTTACCTATGTCTAGATAGCATTTGTTCTATAGAAGTAGGCATACATATTGTTATAAAAGTATTACATTTACACATTACGAATATTCTGAAAATTAAGAATATTAATGATTTTTGGTAGGTAGATAAATAGCATATTAAACTTGTAAATTATGTTATGAATAAATAATATTACCTATATTCGAATTTCGTTTTTAACCGATTCTATAAGTCAAATCGATATAAAATAATAGCAACATTGTACGATACTGATAAGTTGATAACTGATAAAAATAATAATATGATAAGAGGCGCTGTCTCTAGACGCTCGTTATCGGGCGAACGTTCAACCGGCGGCCAAATCCGGTTACGACCGACCGACCACCTCAACGGATCCGATTCTCGCGGGACGGGCGGGCGGCGCGCACGCACTCGTCGCGTACCGACCGTCCGGGAGGGGCGATGAGGGGACGTGGTTGTCCCGGTCCGGTAATAACAATGCGAACAACGTTGGCGGTGGGAGCGGCGGCGGCGGCGGCTGCTCGTACATGTCGTCGTCGCCGCCGCCGCAATGTACACGTAGCGCTACTTTTAACAATATTCGTGTGATTATCAGCTGCTCCTCGTGGCGTGCGCAGTGTATACGCGATTACGAGATCTGCACGCGCGAATTCGACCGAATGATACCGGCTGTCGGGCCCCGCTATCACCCATTCGTGTTATCACCGGCCCGCGCCAACGAATAATAAATAATAATAATAATAATATTATAATTAATAGTTACCAATAGGTATATACCAGCCGTTATTCCCGAGACCGGTCGTCGTCGTCGTCGTCGTCGTACCGCCGGTCAGTCGACGTGCGACGTTCACCGTATATAAACCGTTCTCCGCGATCTTGCTCGATATTTTCGTAATATTGTATTTTCCTTATTTATTATTTATTTATTTTTTTTTATTATCTGCGTCTCGTAATATAATATATCTATACATTATTTTGAATCGTTCATCTTTACTTCTCGCCCGGCGATTTACATACCGACCGCACACGTCCAGAGAGACCGTTTGTTCGTTTTTTTCTCTCCTCCGAGGCGCCCCTCCTCCCCCGTTCCCACGGAGAAACCGGCCGAAAAACCTGACCTAACCGAACACGGGAAATCTTCGCTGCGAGCATAATATATTATATAGGTATTTATGTTTTGATATAATATTATTGTTTTATCATCGTATGAGGTACATATTCCAATGTTAGGGGCTTGAAAACGTTTCTAGAAACCGCAACAGCTCGGAAATACACAACACAAAACGTATTGTATATTATTATTTATTGATATTTACGTACACCTATATAACGATAATACTCGGAATCCCCGGGGGGATATACCGCTTATTATACCGCTTATATATAAATTTAAAGTAGGTATACTTACTGTAATATGAGGTATACCTACCTATATAGCAAGGATGGGCAACTAAAGTAACTAGACGATCAATTTTTGTAACTTAAAATTATTACGGGCCAGATATATAGTAATTTTTTTATAATTACGTGAAACAAATTCATTAATATATTTTATGCTTATGATAATAACTAATTATTTTATTTTGTTTTATTATATTGATAATTTCGTCAAGATACCTGTATACATTTTACCAAGATATTTTTACTATATTTGAAGTAAATGGACAATGGTGGTAAAATTTTCGATGTTAAAAATATTTAAAAATTTGTCGAAAGACAGTAAGTGCCGAACAAAAAGGGACGGCTGAATGTGGCTCGCGGGCCGCCAATTGCCCATCCCTGCAGTACCTATATAGCTATCTGAGTGTGATTTATACAGAAAAAACCCTATTAATTTAATAATATATACCTATAGGTGTGAAATAATATGTTAAATTAATCGAAAAAAAACATTTAAATGTATAACGAAAAATATAACATATACCTACCTAGGTATATAAATTCAAAAACCTAGAGGATAAGCCATTTTTGAAAATTATTCACGCCATACTCCTGATCTTCAAAGGTTATGGGTACCAGAGCGTTCCAAACATTTCAATCACGACTTCTAAAGATTCCCAAATATTACCATGTTATTATTTAATTTAAAGTAGGCAGGTAGGTCTGTATTTATACGTACCTGAGTGTGATTTACAGAAAAACCTTTTAATTTATAATATGTATGGTAGATAATAATAATCTTTGATAGTAATCAGAAATTTAAATTTCAAAAATAATTTAGGTACCTCCCGGTTAAAAAAAACGAATTAATTTTCACCAAACTACTATTCATTATTATTCATTTGTAATCAGCCTTGTAAAAATTATTTTAATAAAGTATTTAGGTGTACCTACCTGCTAATTACTAACACGTTTTATATACCTATTAAAAAAAAAAATTTTTTAAATACTTTCTAATTATCTAACTCTATAAAAAAAATTATTTTATGAATAGGTACCCAAAAACTATATTCGAATACAAATACAAATATTTATTTATGCGTTTTATATTATACCAACCTATTTATATAATTATAGGTAACTATAATATGATAATTTTAAGCTAATTTGTATTTTACATAATATAAAATAGTTATAGTTATTTTATATAGTTACAGATGCATGTGTATCTATATGAGCAGATATAATAATATTATCCGCAGCATCATTAAAAATTCTAGATAGGTACGTAAAAAATTTAGTAGTCATTTGATAAAATGTATTTTGTTTTATTAGTAGGAGGTTCTTAAATAAAGTATTTTTGTACATATTGTGAATAATATTTCTAAAAAGTATTCAGAATACTCAGTGGTTGAATTGCGGGGAAAAATATAAAGATGGACTCTAATTATAAAGTCAGCATTCTGGGGTATTTAAAATAAAAATTGACCAGCGAATAACTCCGTCCCCCACCTCCTAAAACTCCTAGTCCAAAAGTTGTTAATCAAGGAAAACTCCCCCCCCCCCCAATGGAAAATTTAAATAGATACTGCAGAGGAAATTATAGTCATGAGAAATATTTATTTGGACATCTACAGCTACGTATTATCCTATATTATAAAACACTATTCAAATACTCAACTGTTACTCGAAAAAATTATATATAAAAAAAGAAGATATAAATATATTAAAGATTTTTTCCAGGTTTTTTTTTTTTAAATTGCCGAAAAGCGATTAAAAAGTTTTGAAAATATCATCACGTCAATATTATTCGTCAACACGTCAATTTATTAGTTTCATAGAAAATAATTGGTGTAGGTACCTATATACATTTAAAGTATGACATTATTGTTTTCTGATCTATTATGATTTTTGGCCATTTTCAGTAGTTCTTCTGTAGGGGTGCATGAGACTAAGTGTTAAACTGGTCCCACACGACTCGTGTATTCACCGATTAATCGGCAATCGTTCAACTTTACCAGTCTTGTGGGAGGTAGGTATGTAATCGTAAAGCATAACGGTTATTTTCACTAGCTCAGTCACTCGTGTTCCCACCGGCTGTCGGTAAATGCGACCCGAGTCAAAGAGGAATTAAAAATAATCGCGTATACACGATAGCAGAATAATCGGCGAATATACGGGTCGTATGTAGGAGCGAAATTGCCGATCATCCACAATCATCATACTCTCCAAGTACACGAGTCGTGTGGAATCGGCTTTACAATAGACATTATTTAAATTATAATGATGGTAGCATCAAAATATTTTTTTTTTACAAAATTACCGACTTTTATACCACGTGCTATTGATTATTATTGATAAAATCAGTCGTTCAGTTATAAATGTATTTCAACTAATTATAGCAAAAATTTATTTTGTTTAAAAAAAATATTAGGTAATTTTTATAGTATAAATTTGAAATAGATTTTTTTATGATGTCGTATTGATTTCATCATGATTTTACCATATAATTTAAACCCTATTTAAACATTTTATACAATGATTTGTATCTAATTTTATAAGATAAGGCAAAAACCTCTGATTTTCGTAATTTGGATATAATTTTTCAAGGAAAATTGACGTATTTAAAAAATGAAAAATAAAAATTGATGGATGCTGCGTTTCCTGCGTTCTTCTTTGATTAATAAAATAAAGAGGTACGCTGTTACATATTATGAAAAAAAAAATGAAGAGTTGCTTCGTCCGTCAATTCAATCAACGAGAATATACTTAGAACGAAATATACTCATTACCTACTTATACTGGGTGAGTATTATTCGAACTAGAACCGAACTTTATTAGGTACTTTAGGTATTTATTATGATGTTTAGTCAAAATATTCAAGTACAAAATTGAAAATATCCAAATTACATTGTTAAATATTACATAGGTACCTACCATTGAGCAATTTATTTGTTTAAATTTTAGTTTCAAAATGTATTGACTATTTTTAGATTTCAATTGATACTATACATTTTTTTGAACTTATTATATATATTTTTTAATTTATAATATTTAGTTTTTGTATTTATTTGAACACAATTCGTTATCGAAGTAATTTATTTTTCTACATTAATACATTTATATTTATAATTACATTATAAAATATTATTTTGTATTTATTTTCAAAAATGTTATGAAATATTGTATTTTTAGTATTTTTAATATTCAACATTATACAATGGTCTGGAAATTATCTTATTTATCTTAAGTTATTCATAGCCAGTTATTGTTAATAATGTGTTCATCATTTATATTGTAGATTGTGTGTAGTAATATATATATATATATATTATACACACACACACACACACACACACATATATATATAAAAATTACTCATATTATCATTATAAAATATAATAAATAATATAACTGTAAACTGATTATATATACAATATACAATATACATATTACCTACCTATCTTGAATATCAAAGAAAATGTTTACCAAAATGTTAACTAAACCTATGGTTTTAATATTATGCGAAATCATTTTTAAAAACATTCTAACTTTGTCTTTTAGATAATTTAGTAATGTTGGATGTTAAGTCTATGAGATATATTGGTTAAAATAGGTGCCGAATTTGTGACCCAAACCCGAGCCGATTGGTTTAGTTCAAAAATCGAAAAGAATTAATTTAAATTGTCGTATCACATTAAATAATATAACTAATTTTTTATATGAGCACTGTTTTAAGTTTTATTTCAGACACGAGTGTTGCAAAAATTACTTTTGAAATGTTTATAAAGAAAAAAGGTCATTTTAAATCTGATAAATCATGTATCCAATTCAAACTAAGTAAAATTTGATGTTAATTTTGTAGTTTATTTTCATAATATATATATTATTATATAATATAAACAATTACAATCACAAAAACTGTTCGATCTACACAAGAAGGTAGGCCTTTTATCGTTTAACCAGTTATGCAAAAATATTTGAAGGTATGCAACGATACTCCCAAATACCTACCCATCACTACAGTCTTGCCAATTACTTTTTTTTTTTAATTGAAATTTTTTTAGTCATAATTCATAATATTTATAAATGTAAATTTTAGATTTATTTCCCATATACAGTGAAATATTCTAATATATAATTTAATTATTTGCCTTTGCGTGTTATTTTATATACCTAGATATTTCAATATTGTTTCGTTCTGTGAATGTACAGATTAAATAATGATTGAATAGGTTCTGTAAAGTTGAATTTTTGTATCCATTCCGGGAAAAGTTTTCCATATTGTGTAATTATGTGCAATGTGTAAAAATTAGGGTTCGTCGCGTTTTTTTAACTATTTAAAATATTTTTGAACAAATATATAAAATATAAATACAAATAACAAGTATGTAGGTACCTTGTTAAAATGCGTTTGAAAAATTAATTTTAAAAAAGGTATTATTTAAATTTTTAACACCTTGAGATCCCTAATAACGTAAATAGTATATTTTTTTACAAAACTAGCACAACAACAATATATTTAGGTAAATTAAGAAATTAAACTGTAAGACGATATCATGAAAAATGTCTAGTTTTTAAATTAATTACTATAAATACCATCAAGATTAATCTAATAATTTATAAGTAGATAGGTAGAGGTTTAATTAATAGAATTAATTAATTTTACATTAATAAGTTAGGGTACAAGAAGGACAGACCAACGTACACTATTATGTAGTATGTACCTATAATATTTTTAACCCTATAAGTTATGCTCATAATAATAATAAAAATAATGTTGTTTATACCGTATAATATATACTTTATTTATTTTATTTCTCGGTCAAATTAAGTCTTTTTTTCTTAGCTTTTTGACAACTTTATGACTTTATACCGGAACCTGTAATCCAATAGCTATATATCCTTAAACTGTATTTATTGATATATTCTTATCGACTGGCAAAATTTTATAAATAACAATAATATTTTTTCCAGTATCCAACACAAAAAAAATCGTCTCTCCGTGTGTTTTCGGGGGTGCAAGCCAAGTCTCGTGGCTGCCGAACGGAAGGCGTAAACCACCTACGGTGCGTGTGGGGAAGTACTACCAATACAACGAAAATCTTATAAAGACAACAAACAATTCGATACGAAAATGTACAGAATGATGGGACGAAAACCGAACAATATGCTCTTGTCATTTGTGATGCTATTCGTCGTAATCGGTAATGTTTATTTCATCCAAAGTAGTAATTAACAGTGAAAATAAGAGAGCTTTAAATCGAAAATAAATCAAAATTTTTCTTTTTTTCATACAATATTATATTTTTATTCTAGCTGGAGAAAATAATGTTATAAAAAAAATGTATTCATAATGTTTTAAAAGCATTTTAAGGACATTTGTATAATCAAGTAAATAAAGTACCTAGCTATATATATAAACATTAGTTATTAATTTATTATAAATAAAGCAATCGTGGAAAGATAACTGAAGGTCACCAAAAATCACTAAAACTCACCGGAAATGTTTTCGTAATATCAGAATTATTTAATCACTACTTTTTTAATTATCATCAATCGTCATTCTTATTTTATAGTCTGTTTTGTTAGATAAAGCTGTCTATTATATTAGTTAGCTTCTCGGTTAGCTTTAAAAATTGAGAAAAAAACGCGATACATATACCATATTATGTAACATGTTTTAACATGTAATGTTTATACTTTAATTTTCAATATTTATTCTATTAACAATACCTATTGAGTATATATTGTTCTATTTACTTTATTTACTCTTTAACAATTATTTTACAAAATACCATACCTATACCTATGTTAATTGTGAAATGAAAAATACTAAATTATATAATTTCAACACTTCATTGGTAAGCAAATTAATTGTTTTTTTCCAATGATAAATCATGAAAAACGAAAAAAACCATAAATTAATATATAATATAACTTATAAGAGATTTATAGATAGGTACTTCGTAATTCGTATAGATATATATTTTTAATATAAATACTATAGACACGCAACTGACTTAGTCTTTATAACACACTTACTTCGTTACGTATTAAATATGAGTATATTATATTATATAATGACAATATATATATATAGGTGTATAGCAGGATGTCGGTAGTAATATTATCAGTTTTATTTATTGTGCAGTTTATAAAACACTCGAATTTAATAATTTAATAACTTTATTAACGAATATTTCTTCTAATTATGATTATTATTATTGTATAATAATATTAGGTACCTATGTATGTTGTTTGATATTTTGCCGATTTAATCGTAATTTATCGTGGTGGCAGTAAAAAAAAAATACATTATAGTACGTCTTATTTAGTAGGTATAATATGCAACTTAAATTGCATAAACTAACCTAAATAACGCATCAAAGTTCCTAACCTATACATTGTATTAATTGGATATATGTAAAGATTGAGAAAATATATAAACTAAAGTATTAACTATATTCAGTCAATAATATTATAGTTTCACTAATAATTATTATTGAAAATTCAAAACTAGCAGTTTTAAATATATTATATGAGATAGTAAGATATACGTAGTAGCCAGTAGGTGAAATTACATAATTTTAATTATTTTAATGACTAGTTACCTATTGACAAATCAATTTTATATTACTCATAACCAAAATTATTTCGACGTGTTTGAGTTTTAAAACATATTTTACGAATTTATCTTAATTTTATTTCAGATATTTGGGCATATTTGTGTGTTTTAAATTATTTTTATTATAAATATATATAGGTTTTCTTTAGTATAAAATAATATAAGTGATTCGTTTGATTTTTAAAATGTTGATCTCTATATATATTGACATTTCAAAAATCTGCGAGAATCACTTATATTATTTTATTATAAAGCAGACATATATATATATATTATTGTTGTAATTTAAAAATAAATATATTTTCGAATATTTTAATGTATTATAATGTACAATATATCTATAGTATATTAAAATATAAATGTTAAAATATAATATATCCATCATATTCGTTTGATCTTTAGATATTTTAACTTTTCAATGCATACGAAAATGTTCAGTGAGGCCCATTATCTTCTTTGAAGAACTAAATAAATAAATATAGAGATATCTGTCAAATTTTAGCATTTTTTATTTTAGTGAATTTTGTCTTGTTTTTAATACATAGGTACCTACTGCATATTAAACTGAAATGTGTATACAATAAACATGACGTTATCGTTCCCCTACTTCATAAAGATTGTCAAAGAAAATAGAATAGGTATAAGGTTGAGGTAATGGCAGTGCCATATTTAGGGTGCGGAGGGGGGGGGATTGCAATAAGTAGCACAATTTTAGCAAAAACTTTAGAGGGTGTTGTTTGAATATTATTATTACTTATTTTTGAAATTTTTGATATTCGATTTTTACGTTTGAAAAAAAAATATTATCAGGCAATTTTTCAACAGCCAATAACTAATAATAATTATCAGTATGTAGATTGTAACCAGTTGTTCACTGTCATGCGCCACCGCCATAGCGCTGTGTGTGGCGTGGTGTAGCATTGTGGACAACGGCTGCATTGTTGCAGTAGTATTTACTATTTGTAAAGTTAAGAATGATGCGAAAGGATTATTAAAAAAATTATCTCTCTAAAATTTAAATAATACTCGTCTAAACTATTTAGTACTCGTAAATATTGAGTTACAGCATCACTAAATTATGACGAAATTATTGAAAAATTTTGCAATCTAATGCATTTTATTAAATAATTGATTTTTTAATAATAAACATTTTTATTCTATAAGCCCTATAATACATTGTATGTTATTATTTTATTATTATACTTAATTTGACTTAAATATTGTAAACATTAAAAAATGAACATTTGTAAACATTAATATAATATTGATTTATTTACCTACATAAAATATTTATATATATCTTAAAAGAGAAGGGCTTATGAATATCTAAAAAATTGGTTGAAACAGCATTTGTATTTTATTTTGCATGCAGTAGGGAGGTCAGAAGGGAGCATCAAATAAATGTGTACCTAGGGCAACACAATTCTAAATATGTCGCTGAGCAAAGAGATATCAATAAGTTTATATTATAATATACCATATATTGTCTACTATTGTTGTCGCAGACACGTTGAAGGTACCTAAATAAGTAAAAATTATCTATATACGGAGCAGGTGTTTTAGGTATATGCAGTTAAAAAATGTATATAAGTAAAATTATATTTAACGTATCTCATTGTGTGTTTTTTTTATGTAGTTTTTGTTAGTTTTTTCTATCTAATAACAAAGTAACGTTGTCGATTGTTCGCCTTCTGTCTTATTTCGTATAGACGGTACTTAATAAAGGACGCCACTGCACACTTTCTTTTTACAGGTTATATTGTATGTAGACAAAATTTAAAAAAATTAAAAATTAAAGAGCTGAAAGATATTTAACTACTATTTTTTATTTTTATTTTAGTATTTTACATGTACCTAGGTAATTCTAATGCCTCTAATATCAATTATTACAGGGTAATCTTAATATTAATTTTCTGTAACCTTAAATCAATAGTTATCCATAAAAAATATATAAGTAAACCCTACACTCTGAAATTTTAGTATTAACCAATAACTGAAATCCAATAAACCTAGTAGTTATAACTGGAACTGTTATAATAATGAAATCATTTTGAAAATATTCAGTGGTAGATAGGTATTTCAATAATTTATGGTGGGTTTGTTATATTTTTTTAATAAGTTTTCACATATATGTATTTTGTTTACGAAGTTTTTGCTTTCTTGTACTATCTAATTTTGTTTAACAATATACCTATATATATATATGTGTGTGTATATAGGTATATTAATCAAATACATTAATTATATTTTATTGTTTTATTTTACTAGCCGTTAAACAATAATTGTGGACTAAAATGTATTGCATTGCGGGCATAATAATATATGATGTTTCTATCACCATATAATATTATGTATGATAGTATGCTCATAATATGTACATGATATTTAAGTATAATACTTGTATTATAAAAAAATAAAAATTTGCAATGTTATGGTATAGGTATTCCTATTTAATTATGAGTTCGTAAAATTTCGTTATGAATTTATATTAATTATCTTAATTAAACTATGGATCTATGTCGATCAGAATTGATATATCACAATGGTTTGTAAAACCGAAACCTCGAACCTAACCCATATAAAAATAATCGGTTTCAAAATACATATTTTAAAAATGATAACTCCATATCAATAACGATAATTTTTGTTATACTGTTCGTAACCAATATACTTATATTATAAAAACATGTATTACCAATGTGAGTATGAAAATACTAATTTCTTTTTATTTAATACGGCCAATTTTATTTATTTATTTATTTATTAATTTTTAGTTGTAAATTGTTTTATCTATATTATTGTATCGGGTTTTATATGCTCGATTTTCAAAGATCCTCTATTTATAATTACTATTCTAGTAGATATATAAACAGAACAGTTATCGAATTAATCGTTACGATTAAAACTGTTGCGTTGATGTTAGGTAATTTGACTGTAAAATATATTTACTGTATTGATTATAATGTATTATGCGTATATATGGAAATATATGCGTGACTGTAACAGGTACATAATTAGTACTGTAAGCTGACAATAAGACATACAACTATGTACGTGTACTAACGCAATAGTTATTGCAATTTTATTTTCTAATACATTTATATTACATTTTTTAATAGAAATGAGATATTAGATATAATGATATAGGTATAATGTAAGTGAATGAAAAGAATTGTAGGTAAACATCAAAATTATTTATAAGTAAAATTCCAAATCGTTTAGAACTATTTTTTATCTTATTTTTTGGTTTTCTAATCAATAATAATTAAATTTAAAAATAAATGCATTTATATGCGTTTTAATTAAGCTGTAAATCAATAAGACCCACTAAAAAATTAGAATTTTTACTAAAAGAAAATCTAGACCAATGAGTGAAACTGCAGTTTTTTTGGATTTATAATGGGAAGAAAGGTTTCGAAATTGCTAGAGTTGTTTGTTTTTAGATATTTTAAATTCAAATTCGCAAAATGTAATTTAAATGACGTTCGGTAGTTTTATATTAAAGATTTAATCAGCAAAATATTATTTATTTAAAATTTTTCGTTTTCTGCATTTTCTATATATTTTATTCGTGATTTTTTTACAAATGACTTATTTATGTGTTTTTTTCATATTTTTTTATTTTTATTTTCATTTTTTGGACGGAAAACGTACTCGATATAGTTCATTAGTTCCATGTAGAGATCACTTATTATACATACATTGAAAATATTTTCTTCATATAAAGAGGTCACTTGTTTGTTTTAAAGAAAATAATTTTTTTTTTTAATCTATAAATAACGTGAGTATTTTCTCATATTTCTTATATTTTCGAACAATTTTTCGAATCGTCTTTCAGATGCCACAATAATTATATTATTTTATCATTTTTTATAGTCAAAATAATATACATACACGTCACTTTTTACCAATCTTGGATTTAATGGTGGGCCCCTAGGTCCCAACAAAATTCCACCAAATGGGGGTTCCACTGTATTTATTTATTTTTTTGGTAATTTAATATTTTTGAAACTCTTTTTAGTTAACCTGGGACCTTCACAGAATTATGGCCCTCAGGATACCCAAACTGTAAAACAGATGTTCCTACATAATTCATAATAGTATACAACAAATATTACTGTTTTTTCGATAAACAACTAGATATTCCATTACATTACATTTAGTCGATATATTTTTATTATTATTATTATATATTTAGATTATTTTTTAAACATTTTTTTTGGGTTTGGTTTTCCTTGTATTCCATCAACAACAGCGGTTATCGGTAATCGTGAGGTCATCTTAATAGGCAGTAGGTACTAACCAACTATTACTGCAATAATTATTATATTTGCACGTATTTTTAGGTGCATAGGTATATAAGATATACCTACATAATATATTAATTGTATATATATATATATAGTCAGATTACCCAAATAAGTGGTTTCGATAGATAACGTTATCTGAAGGCTTTAAATTCATAAGTAAATTCGTTTCTAATAATATAAATTCCGCGTATGTACCTATTTATATTAGAAATATTTAATTTCTAAAAATATTTTTGAGACTTATAGTAGACCATAAAAATATACGATTATTAATTATTTTCAATAAAACGTGTTTTAAAATACATTTTAATAATGTTATAATATTTTTTAAACAATATATTTAAAATGCTTAGACCAAATATACCTATTAATAATTATATACCTAACATATATTTTCTATTTTCCAATGTTTTTATAAAAAAAAAACGATTGAAATAGATAACGAAAATTACGATATACGAATACGATATAATATAAATAACGATATTTAACTATATATGGTACCAAATATTAATCACATTATAAAACAAAACTTTAGAATGAACCAAAAATATTTAAAAAAAATCATAATGAAAAGATTTGTAAAATCGAACACTGTAACATTGAAATAGGGACATTACTATATGTACCTATACCTATATGTAGGAACTCTAAAAGTAAAAACTGAATAACTAACGTTTAACGTGAAAAATTAAATACAATTCAAGTTAAAACTTGAAAATTGTTAATTAAATAAAAATTTAGATTTTTCACTATTTTAGTGTATTGTATTCCTACAATTTAGTACTTATACGTATAAATGAAGGTCATATTCTCATAGGCGTAGCGTGAACAAATTCTTGGGGGGGGGGGCTATAGTCCCAACGTGATATACCAAGTTGTAATATAAATTTGTAAGAAACACCAATACACGCTCTTCCCTCATTATCACCCTCGCATAGCCTAATCCTTTCCCTCTACCATGGCAACCTACTCTTCTTTCAGTTAAAATTTTCTTGAAAAATTAAAGTCGTAGAATATAATTTATTTTCAAAAAAAGTTTTTTTTTGAAAATTTTATTAACGGCAATATTTTTTAAGAAATGTATAACTTTACCCAATGGATAATGCAAACTCGGGAGGGATATAATAAAAACGAGTAACGGATTAAATATAAAAATATATAGGTAGGTATCTAATACTTATAGCAATAACACAATATTATATTGTTAAATATATAGCATGTTTATGATTTTGCTACTTGGCGAAAAAGAAGACAATAAATTTCCTATTATTAAATCGTAGAATTTTAAATTTTAAAATAAGAAATAGGGTTCAAGCAAAGCAAACACACAAGCAGGGTTGGGCAGTATCATAGATACATGTATCTTTGATACGTATCTTTGATACGTATCAAAGATACAATTGTATCTTGTATCTTATATCATGATACATATTCTGAAAGTATCTTGTATCTTGTATCTAGATACATTTTTTTCCAGTATCATGTATCTTTTTATGCAAAAAGATACAAGATACATCAAAAATTTAATTATATATAGTCGGTAA
>JAIPRL010003321.1:0-30681 GCA_025469235.1 Pemphigus obesinymphae | reverse complement strand
ATTTATCATTGCTTTCAAATTCAATACATCCACCAAAAGTACCCTGCCCAGTAGCGAAGTGCATCCACCAATACTGACACCCGACGAGCGAAGTGCTTCCACAACCTACTGACCGGCTTTTTTTATTCTTATTATTTATGAATATACTAAATATAAGAATAAGAGTATTAAAATTAAAATTAGAGTGTTGATAAATTGATACTAAGAATATAGGTAAGTTGGTTAAGCCCATTAAGAATGAGAAAAATGAAATAATAAAGTCCTCGAAATATTCGTACTTATTTAAATATAGGTACATTTACAATAAAGTTTTTTGAATGTATTATAAACTAGTTTTTAAATAAAATGTATTATTTATATTCGAACTTTTTTGTTTTTATTTTTTTTGCATATTTAACGTTCCTACCTCGCGAAAAATATGTATATCCAGCCAATTCAAGAGGGTCGCTGCTGACGATAAAATTATCCGAAATCCTACGTACACAAAAACACCCCAAAAATAGAAATAAAAATGTAAACAAAAACTAACTTGTTTTCGTCATTAGAATATTATATTTTGCTTTTGGCAACAGAAGTACGAATATTGACGGAAAACATATTTTTCCGCAAAAATTATATTCGAAAGTCACAACATCCGCGGGCGCTAATGATGACAATAATAAAAATTTCTGGGTCACTGTGGTGGTTATTATTCACTCGGGCGATAGCGCGTCGTAATAATGACAAATAACAATTTTATTGTTTATTATTAATTATAATGATGCACATGTTATTTGCATTGTGATTATAATTAATCGAATCGCGGGAAACAAAAATCGATCATATCGTCATCGGGTGCCCAATTTTAAATACTTTTTCTGTACGTATCACGAGCAATAATGGATCACTTCACACGATTTATGATTTCGAAACATCATTTTTTGATATTTAATGTAAGCTACTTGGATTACTTGCATTTTATTCCAAAAAAAATAACATTTGTTAATCGTTTTTACGTGTTTGCGATCATACACGTACATATTTTGCTATATTTACACATTTAAGTTTTACTCAGTTTAAAAAAACCCTGTGAATTGTTTTGATGATTATTATAATTATTATTATTATTATTATGATCGTTACATAGTGTGCAACGTGATTGACACGTGATGGCCATGACTGTCTCGGCGACGATATGGCTTCATTGCGATCCCACCCGCCGCTCCAGGATCTACTCCCGTGTCATCTTTCGTCATGGGACGTCGTTTTTTTGTTTCATTTTAATTAGCTCTTTATTGTTTTTTCCCCGTTTTTTTCTTAACGCGCGTTTTTAAATTACATATTTTATATTAAACCGAGACTTTCGAGTGATTCTTAGGAAACACTGAAAGTTGCAGGTCACTGCGATATTATTGTGTTCAGTCAATTTCTTCAACATCAGATTGGTTGAAATTAGACTTTAGAAATCCGAGTTGACTTAATTGGAGATATTGCCTTTCTGTGGTGTGATTGACATTTTTTTTTTTTTTTTTTTTTTTTTTTTTTTTATCGAATCATGAACACGCCAATATTATGACGAATATTCTTTTCTACAATTTTATTGTATAGAGATTTAGAATTTTCTCTTGCAAATAAGCACATATAATAATATGTAGTTAGTTTTCGCGAGTATTTGTATACTTGTCTACAAATAATAACACATTTTGAATTTTACCATAGAAAAATCATTCGTCCGAATATAGATCGTCCCCCGATATACGTAAACATAAAATCAAAACTAAATCAATTTCGTATTGAAAAAATACTCTAGAAACACAATTCAAATAATAGATCTAATCTTTTTGACGTATATTCTTCTACCTACATTCATACTTTTCAATTTAATATATTATTTGAAAAACCATCTCATTTTGGCTGCACCTAAATTCCTAAGAATGCTTCAACGACGAAATTGACGTATTACACTATATTTCTATTGAAAACCAGTTATAGATGTGATGAACTCCATTAACATAATTCATAGGAGAGTTAAAGAAAACTATTAGTAATAATATTAGTATTAATATAGTCAACGATTTTACTGGTGGTTGTATCATTAAGTAGGTATACCATTTACAACCGTTTAACAATAAACACTTTAACAAAAAAAAAAGTCACTATTTATGATCCAATTGATCATTAATACCAATAATAGTTGCGTTTTTATAGCCTTGATCACTTTCAATTATAAACTGGGCAAAATATTTAAAAAAATATAATTGCCGCTTATACTTTTTGATTAATGTCCGATTGATGAACAATATTATTGACTATAGAATCTGTAAAACCGGATCATTTTGAAAAATCCTACAAAGTCTTTACATAGAATGCAAATCTATAATTAGTGAAAACTGTACCAACATGTAATGAAAGTATTTTTCATTTTCAATTATTAAACACAATATGCTTTTATTATAACAGCCTATAAATTTAACAGTAATTAAATTTAACTTGAATTTTCAATATGTTTGCTCAAATTACTCCATATGTGTTGAAAAATTAAAAGTGTGAAATATCTAATGTTCAAATAACCCGCGAACTGTACATAAATAATATTCAAGTATGGTAATTCTTAAAGCGTGAAATCATATTCATAGGCCATATTAGATACTGTGTATAGGCAGAAATTTGACCTTTGCTTTTTTTGTAGGTCTAATGCGCAAATAAAATATAAAATATTCTGGTTCATTATGCGTAAAATAAATTAATTTTCCCATTGCAGGAGACCGTTTAATATAGGTACATATATGTATCGTAAAGTAATTTTGCAATATTTTTATGAAAACCGAAAAATAATTTATCTACAATATATTAACAACGCATAATGAAAAATGTTATATTATATATATATATATACCTAATTATCATCAACGAAAGTGGAAAACTGATACGACATAAAATAGGTATTTACTTTGTAATTGTAAATACAGATAAATGCACTTTTACGATGGGACTTTATCGTATAATGCACTCTGCACTCATGTTTTTGTAGCATTCCACACGTTTGTATCGTTACGAATTTACGCAACTAGATAATATTATCATTATATCCTGTACGTCTTACTCTTAAACAATAGTAGACTACGTACTTTTTAGGTATTCATTTTAAAAATTGTTCATTTATTACAAAAATATCGAGTCATATTCAATTTGTTTATGTTTATAATGTATTTAAATATATGGTGTTTTAAATGAACTTTTAAGTGCAAACGCAAACCAATTTTTTATTTTTACATGTTTATAAAACATATCCTATATTTTTCTCTTATGTTTGTTATTACCCAAAAACGGTACAAATCTTAATGGTGTCAATGTGTATAAAGAAAAATGTACTTCTTAATGAGGTATGATGTACGAACGACTGATGCTTAATAAATTCTAGTGTGACTAGGGAGTGGGGCGCTCACATACAATAATTTTTAAACACCGGTAAAAATATCTGAAAGTAAAAATATTCATGTAAATATTATCCAGGTCGTGGATATTTCTTTAAAGTATTTTAAAACATAGTTGACAAAATATTTTTGTTTTGCGTCTATACTTTCACGATAAAATATATTCATTAGGTATCGGAATACATGTTTTACAAAAAAATATTAAAATATCAAATATATAGATATTTAGATATTAGATATTTAATAACTTTAACTTTATGCATTCAATATGTTATTTTTCGAAATTTAACAAATACCTAATAGAATCGGTTTAAAAAAGAAAATTATTTAAAATGTATTTTATATTCGAAAATATTGTTCTATTCGATGATGTATATGAACTAATTAAAAATGTAGCAAAATCAATAATCTATAACATAAATTATTATTAATACGGGTTATTGGATACATCGGTTAGCGAACAGTATAGATACCAAAGATGAGGGTTAAGGTTATACGGGTGTTTGTTAATATAGGTTTTGAAAACCGGTCATTTTATAAGTTATCGGTTTTACGCATCAGATAGTGTGACATATTTTTTTCAGTTTTAACATAAAACGACTTAAATAATAGTTAAGATAAATATAAATTTATAATTACATTTTTTAAACTCATATAGGTATATTACTTAATTTTAATACTCTATTATGTTAACTAAAAAAAAATTAATCAGTACAAACAAAATATATTATCTAGTAAAAATGAGTTGAAAACCTATTGCGAATTTTAGAATTTATTAAACTATTATTATACTGATATTGGTTATAATCACAATAGGCGTGTTTTCGCGATTAACCAGGTTATATTATTTTGTCTTATCTATAACCAAACATAATAACCATTCCATTTGATCGGTTATGAATTATTGTAACCGAATCTAATTGTTTATAAAATTCAGTAACCAAATTACATTTGGTTAATCGTGAAAACACGCCCAATGTTTATTTGGATTATGGTTAATGTCTAATGCTGGGCATAAACCAGTTAATAAGTTAATAATTAAGTTAATTTTAACTTTTAACTTAACTTTTTATATTTGATTTTTGTTAACTTACCTTTATTAGCTTAATTTATTTTTGGTTGCATTAACTTTTAATTAACGAGTTACTTTTAATTAAAATTCAGTTAAGTTAATTTTGAAATAATAGATACATTTTGATTTCATATTGTGTATATTGTCAAAATGATTAAATAAAAATAAAGTTGTTTTTGTCGTTTCTAATAATTCTTATATTATAGGAATTATTTATTTTCCGAAAATATAAATAAGACAAGAATAACTTTATATTAGATTTCTCACCAATAAACAATGTTTAGGTAATGAGAAATTTCCATTTGTTAGAATTTTGAAGAAAAGTGTAGGTACCTACTAATAAAATATTTTTATGAATCTATTTATTGTTAATTTTAATAATAATTATTATTATAAATGCATTGTAGTATTTTCATTAATATTATATCAATGATTATTAACAATTTGAAAATGCCTAAAGTTAAAAATAACAGTATTTCCAAAAAAATAATAGATACTTAATTTTACCTGTATATCTCAAATGTTATATTGACTCAAAAAAAAAAAAAAAATTAACCCCTAACTTAATTTAATCGTTAAGAAAAAAAATAACTATTAACTTTAAACTTATACAATTTCTTTCTATTAACTTAAAACTTAACTGAGTTAAAAGAAATCGTCAACTTGCTCAGCATTGTTAATGTCGATTACAATAGGATTAATTTATATTATATAGGTAATATGGGTCAAATTTAAGGAATTTATACCGGTCAATACTGGTTATACGGGTTACGGTTAATACGGGTTACAACCAATACGGCTGCAAGCCCCCGATTTAAACTTAACGAGTTATTTTTTCTATTTATATTAACATCATGTTAACTATTAGGCTATTTTTTAGATTAATTAAACACCGCATGTGTTACGCCGAGACCGGATCGCGATCTCGGTGTTCCGTGACACACGTGCTGCGATGAGTTCATCGTCCCCGTCGCAGTCGAAAAAATTCGGACCCGTGTATTTTTATACTTTTCACACCTGTTGAATGTTAATACACCCGTGTATACATAGGTACTGCTGGAAAATATATTGACAAATATTTGTCCATTTTCTACTGCCCTCCCCAAACCACCAAATTTACTGGTTATCAGGTGCATCACACAGTGTTTCAGATACGTGTAATGTATTACGTTTAATCGAGGAATTCCAAAAAAATATATATAAATAATTTTCAAAATTCAATGAAAGCAATATAACATATTTTGTTTCGGAAAAATGTCCAGTTTCGTTTTTGCTGTGATTCGTGCTATATAGTTCAGTCTTTCTGACCCCATCCTCCCCCCTCCCCCCCCAAAAAAAAATAATAATATTTGTAAACAAATTGATATTTGTTTCCCGTTTTAGTTTTTGTATATTATATACTAATTATATATTTTGTGAATATATGCGTGGAAAATTCACGAGATGTGTAACCCGATACACCTAATCCAAAACGATTTACATAGGAATTTTATGGCATTATATACGTCAGTAAAATGCTTCTATAAACATTTGAATATTACCGAACACGATTTCACGCGAAATATATTAGTATGCAAATATATAAGTAATATAAGACGGTGCTAAGAGAAGAGAAAAATCAAATTTCTTAATTTTCCATTATTGTATTTCAATAAACTTAAACAGATGACCTGCACAGTTATATTTTATACATAATATATTTTTCGATTTCAATTTTATAGTTATGTATATACTTGTTATTATTATTATTATTATTATTTTTGTAGATTAGTAATATTAAGAGGACATTTTACACCCGATTTTTAATGGGTAATAATTTTGTATAGGCAATTTTTATGACATTTTAATAAAAATAGATATAAAAAAATTTATAAATATTTAATTATATTTTTAAAAAAATGTAAAATATTCATGTATCAGTACCATTTTTTATTGTGTTATCACGATATTTGTTAAAAATCACGTTCATGCTTTATAACTACAACTTTTCTTTGAATAATCGCCTAGTCAAAATGTATACAAAATATGAAAGACAACAATATTTACTATGCCGTAACTTGGAGTTTTTTTTCAATATGGTTTTTTGAAATCCTAAAATCTATGATTGAAAATCGTAAAATTTTAAATTTAAAAAATAGCAAAAACAAAAATCGTTAACTAAAAAAAACTCCACGCTACAGCAAAGTAAATATTCTCATTTTTCATATTTTGTATACTTTTTAACTCTGCGATTACTGTAAGAGAGAAGTTGTGGTTATACAGTATGAACGTATAATAATAATAATAATAATAATAATATAGGTACTTACCGCTATTATTATTTTTCAAACATTAAGTTCTAGCTTATTTAATTACAGTTTAATTAAAAGTTATTTTTGACATAATAATATTTCCTTAACCACTATATTAATTATCTACGTAACTATTAGTTTACCGTTAAGTGTCTAAAATTACTTTTAAAGCTATCACCCATTATAATTACAATAATAATCAACGTATTTCAAATAATTGCAGTCTAAAATGAAATTATTAAAATTCTATATGATGTATTAGAAGTGATTCTATTATAAGTACCTGTATTTTAAGTTCCGTACATAAATTGTAGATAAAATAATGTAGGCAAAAATAAAAATATTAAACTTAAAGAGTTGGATAAATATTTTGATGGGTATTATACTGATCTACCCAAAAAAAATTCTGTATGAGAAATGTCCATCAAATCAAAATTTTTTGTTAAATTAATTTAAACTTAAGATTAAGATTAAGATGCCTTATTAAAAAAAATATATATATATCGGTGTAAAACTATTGACACAAATCGGAAAATAATAATAATAATATATTCGCTAATATAATAATAACATCGCTCAGAATCGAGTTCACTAACACCGATACTATGATATTTTGAATATAAATACTATTGAAAAAATGTGAAAATAATTTTTAAAGTAGTTGGGATGAAAAAAAGTTCAAATAACTTCACTAGTGGAACACGTCTTGTAGACTGTAGTTTATCGGGTAACATTTTAGATGTTTTTCCCGTATGTTTCGGTAGCAAATCGAAAGTTTTAAACAGGAATAACGTACAGTTATCGGAGTCTTAACTAATATGGTTTCCTAATTATTATATTTAACTACTTTTAAAAAACGTATATTTTATATAAATAATATTTGTTTAGCTCTCAATATCAATAATATGTTGTACATCCTATTTTATAGGATTAACTGTTTAGTTTAGACTTTGGTAAAAATCCTATTTATATTAATTATGGTAGGTATATATTATTTCAACTTTTACAAGCTAGGGTTATTAAATATTTTAATAAAACGTATTTTATCTATATAATATTATTATTAATCATATTGTTTTCTTTATCTATTTGTCGTCTATATTTCTAATATTCGAAGTTGGGCAAGTTAATGGTTTCTGTTAACTTACTAAAGTTAGGTTTATTGAACTCGTATTTAACTATGTGAAGAATAAATTTTCATTAAAATAAGCATATCAATTATTAATTTTAATGTTAAGTTATCAACATAATATCATTAACTGAAATTATTAATATTCTTTTAGATTCTGTATTCTATATATTTGGTTTTACAATGATGTGTTTTAAATATTTTTAAGCATTTTTAAACAAGTTCACCGTTTCTTGGTAGCAAATTCGTTCTAGTTAGTACCTACTTTACAGAGGTCATTTTTGATTTCCCTAGTAGTTTTCTTTAGGGCAAAAATAAACGACCGAAGATGATGGTAAATTGTTTATAAATCGGGAAGCTCTGCTCAGAAATGATTTTTTTAATTCGACACAACGAACGAAGTGTTTTCACACCCTATTGACCGGTTTTTTTTTTTTGTTATCTCTAATTTTTTATTTTTAGTTTTGATCAGATTTCCGGTTTTTATTTCCATTGCCTATCTTGGAAATGTCTAAGAACCCATCACGAGGCCGCACTGTGCTAAAATAATAACAATTAATAATTATTATTATCGGTCTATGAAAGTGCTAACTCAAAAAATGCGATTTAATGATTATGTTTTTTAAATTATAATAAACGATAATACATCGTTTAAAAGTATGCTGACTCAAATACAAACCATTTATTCTTTCATAAAAACACTGATAAAAATACAACAAAATTGTACCTGCGATATTATTGAAGAAAAATATTCTATCTCCGTAGAGAAAATACTTATGATATTATTTTATTAGTTATCATTATTTATATTTTGAATATTGTTATGAAATTTCTTATAATTGATTATATTAGTTAAGCATTTATTTAGTTTTAATTAGGATATATAATATTCAATGCTGGTCACTAACGAGTTAATAAGTTAAAAGTTAAGTTAATTTTAACTTTAAACTTAAATTTATATATTTGATTTTTGTTAACTTATTTTTGGTTATATTAACTTTAACGAGTTACTTTTAATCAAGTTCATATTGAAATAATTAATACATTTTTATATCATATTGTGTTTATTGTCAAAATGGTATAATAATTATTAATTTCCCGAAAATATAATACCTATGTATTATATAATAATCTCCCCGTATTATTATACTGTATGTTATATTAGAAATATATTCGATTTCCCATTAATAAACAGGTACAAATTTGCAATGAGCAATTTTATTTCCATTTGTTAGAATTTTGAAGAAAAGAGTACCTACCTACCTACTAATTAAACATTTTTATGGACCTATTTGTTGTCAATTTTAATAATAATTATTATAAATACATTGTAATATTTTCAATAATATTATGTTAATGATTTTAAAAAAATTTAAATGCTTATTTAAAAAAATAACAGTATAGACGGTTAATTATACTGGTATATTTCAAATGTTATATTGATTACTACAAAAAAAAAAAAAAATCAGCACAACCTAAATGAATACCTAATTTATTTTTTAACCTAACTTTAATCGTTAAGAAAAAACTTTTAACTTTAAGTTTTTACTATTCCCCCCCTCCCCATTAACTTGACTGAGTTGAAAAAAAAATCATTAATTTGCCCGGCGTTGGTTATGCCACTTGGTAAAAAATATTAAGCACAAATCAATCATTACACGGAGAACAAAGGTCGCGTGTAAAGGTCTACGTAAACGTTGTACATCATCCAAAACCGTTTTAAGGTCCATTCACACATGTCCGGACCGGGTCAGGGCCGAATTTTTTGATTTCCGGGTGAATATTTATTTATATACGTCCGGACCGGGTCCGGACTGAAATCCTTCCTAGCTGATACTAAAATTAAAATCTTTTTCCATAGGCATAGCCGCGAACAAACACTCAATTTATACATAGTACGTAACGGCTATACCTTTATCAATGGGCCTTCTTTTTTTTTTCTTTTTTTTATTGTTTCCCCTGCAGAGTAGGTTGGACTCGATACCCATTGATGGAAACTGTCACGAGTCACGTCTACACTCTATACATAACGTATGAAGACAATTCAAAATGGGTACCTCGAAAATAATATTAGACGACAATACGGATTTGGTAACCTGTAGTCACGTCAACCCATAAAATTTGTATTGCGTGTTCTGCGTTCAACTATAAAATATCAGAATAGCCGTTTTATATTGATTTTTATTGAAAATAAAATAATGTCGCGTTCAGTATATCGAAATTTCAGAGAAAATAATATATAATATGGTTAATATTGGTAATTATATCAATTATATCAAATTCAAACTGTATAATACAATAAATTGTAAACACGATTTGTTTTTTATTTCTTTGGTTTTTTTTTTTTATCCTCCTACCAAAAACTATATACACTATGAACATATTTTGTATTCTGGATACTAAATGGTCCCCACGAACAAAACATGTTTACTGCCACCTCAAAAATCCGGACAATTTGAAATATTGCAATGTTGCGATTCACACATGCCCGGGCGCCCGGGTGTCGTAATAAAAACCCGTCCGGAAAGGAATTGTCGAAAACTAATCGTTTTTCGCCCGGATACAACCCGGACGTCCGGAACGGACCCGGCCCCGGACACTTGTGAACGAGATTGTACCTAAAACCAACAGGACGATATCGTTTTGATCCGGCCCGGACATGTGTGAATGGACCTTTATGCTTATGGCGATGCTAAGTAATATTTATGAGAGGTCGCGAAGTATGAAATTGACGACTTACTACAATTTTTTTATCGCTTCGCTCGAAATACTTCATTACCTATAATATATTACGAGAATTCAATCATATATTAAAAAACTATTTACCATAGTATAGCTGACGAAATTGTTAGGGTGATATCTCGTGATAATATCTCACAATATTAGTTGGTAAATTGTTCCAATATATTAGACACTGACGATTGTTGGTCGGTCAACAAATTTTTAGAATGCACGTGGTACCTAGAACGGTATAAATTGATTCATTCAAGAATTTTATTACTGTTTTGACGAGATGTGACCGTTCAGTACGCTAAATATTAAGCCGTACTGTAATTAATTTTAGATTTTTAAGTCCATAGACCGTAGTCATACATAATATTTACAATTTTTCTGATTTTCCGTAGTGCATATTTTTAAATTTGAACTTAATTACCAATGACTGTGAGGGAAATGGTGCATTTACAATTTATTTTCTTATACTATATATCTTATAATATACCTATGCTTGCTTATCCCTAGTGTGGGCCTGGCATATAAAGGACCTAGGGTACTATTTTTTAAAAAAAGCCCCCAGAAATGTACACTCAAATTTTATATTTTTATATAAAATTTTAACTGCAACCGGGGTTATTTGTGAGGAGTTGAATGTAGGCAATATCTACATAAATCCGTGTAATATATATATCTAAATATAATTACTTTTTGAACAGAAAAATGCTTTCGTTGTGACAATAAATTGTGACACTTTGGCCGATTCAATTTTTATTTTGTAAAAAATTTAAAGAAAAAAAAAAGATTTTTTGACATATTTTCTAGATTTTAATCGAGGCGTTTTTTGAATTATAAATTTTCACTTTAAATATTACATAAATTATTATAGAAATCTTAAAATCTTCCAACTCGAGAGTCGTGATGGTGATGGTTATAATTAGTTTTCAGATTCTAACTACTAGGTAGTGGGTATAAATAAAATTAATACGATTTTCAAATTATCACTTTTAATAAATATATTTAATTTACGTAACCGACCGAAGATTATTTGTACAAAACATAATATTGTGCGGGTATGCGATTATATTAATAGAATATTGTCGATGAATCGCGGGGTAGAGATGGACAATTATTTTCTAAAAATAATACCTATATTAAATAATATTTTGATTTTTCCACGGCCAACTAAATGCACATTTATAATCTAAAATATTATTATCTGAAGTCTTTAAACAAATTGTGATCGTAATTTTCCGACTCCATGCCGATAAATCTATTAAATAAGCAAACATTTACCAACAAATTCTTTTTACCGACTTGATAAGCAGAAAAAAAAAAAAAGGTTATAAAGTTTTCCTACTAACGGACTGTGTCGAATAATTGTCGTCCGACTTATAGTTTTTGCCGACTTATCTCCTGAGTGAGGGGTTTTCACAATCCCTTTTTCCTTCGGCCCTGATCCCGTCGTCGATAATATTATAATATAATAGGTGTATAATGTCTAATATCTGCAAGAAATTTTGCAATGATACCTATAGATTTTCAATAGAATGCAATAAACATTTCCTCTCTATCTCCTCTGACAGGTGCCAGCACGACGTCAGTGCGGACGGCCGCAGTCGTGGGCGGCGACAAACAACAACGGCAGCTGCTGCAAGCCAAAGGCGATGCCGACGTGCCCGAGGCCGAGCAACTGGGCGGCTGCGACGACGGCCGCGTGATCAACTGCCGCACGCTACCGATGTTCAACTACACCGAACTCTCGCCGCCCCCAGAGACCGACCTATTCCAAGATGAAAACTGCCCGTGAGTATCCAACCACCACCCCCCCCCCCCACCATCCCCCACAATCCCCTAGTCGATGTGTTTATTTTCATTATCAGCAAACAAGGACGTCGACTAGTTAAATGAGTTAAAGTCGACTTGTGAACTTTTTTATGTTAACTGATCAGATTATACAGCCAAGTGAAAATAAGTTACGGACTATTTAATTTTTTATTATTATTATTTTTTTTTTTACACAAAGTTAAGTCAATATACATTTTTTTCGATATTTAAAAATTACACTGGTTGCTCGGATCAGATTGTTTCGTTTCAAATCTTTATAGAAACTTTTCTGCACATATATGTACAGTATAATAACAATCTTATGCGACTTCGTTTGCCCCACAGAGTAATAATAGTATAATGATGGAATTTCATATAGCGATGTGTAAAGAATAATGCAGCAGCCCTTATCACACCAAACACCGTATCCGATAAACTATACCGTTAGATGGTGCTGTTTTCATAATAAAATTCAATGATAACAAAACATTTTCATTTCGTCGTGCCCTTATTTATTGTATTTAATTTAAATATAACATGATTTGTACTTGTACATCATATTATGTACAAAGTAAAATCGTTCAATATACAAATATTATATTGTAATGTATTAATATTCCATTATACTCGTAACATGCAATATTATTGTACACAATTTTGTGCATATTGACTTCAATGTGGCATACAATATATTTGAAGTTTATTAAAGTGGTCACACTGAATGAACATCGATTTCGCTGCATTTTCTTATGGTCATAGCCACCCCTTGGTTCGCCCCAGTGTTTAGTAATTTTACATAGTTTAATCGGTTTTGATAAAATTTAAAAAAATATATTATATATTTACAAATACCACAGAATTCCACACGAGCGCCACTTATGGTACACAAACTTCTGCAGATGTCCAATTACTCATACATTTCTCAGAAGGTTTTAATGGTCAATGTTATTCATGAACTTATGATTTTTTTAATTTAAAAAAAAAATTTAGTGGGGGGGGGGGTGAAATTTTGGGGTTTTATGTCATGCAAAATCTTAAATAAAAAAAATTTTCGTCAAAAAATAACATTTCCTAGAACCCGATTATAGCGCCACCTACCGGGTCCGATTGTGAATGTAAACTATCCAAGAACACACACAAAAAATTTCAGAAAAATCTGTATAGTCGTTTTGAAAGAGTTTGAATACTTACGGACAAAAGAAATATATATATAATATATAAAGATATGTTCCTTTATATGTATATTATAATATGTGCATTATTTAATTATTTATTCGGATAAAAACTCCATTTATAAATTATAAATTTACAAAAAAGTTAACAGTTTAACATACTACAACAATTTATCAGAAAATGATATAATATATAAAAAAAATTGCTTGAACATATTATATTGTAAGTATAATTATTAATAATGACCAAACTATGTAATATAATATAAATCTTATACAATTAAATAGTATACAAAAGTAGCACATTTATAAATAAGATTTTAAGCTATACATTGAAAGTAGTTTTAATATCTCTTTGATTACAAAATAATAAATCTAAATTGGTGGAATTTTCTAGAGTCATTAATGTATTAACCGACGATGATAATAAATATTTAGTTTTAACATGATTGATTAAAAACATTTATTTATTTCTTGTGTTTTTATTATAAATTCTCAAGTTAATTTTGTTTAATATTTGAGAACAGTCTATATTATTATTTATTAATTTAAATAGAAACTTGAAATTTGAATGGTTTCTGCGATTTTTTAAAGTAAACATATTCAAGTAACTTAAAACACTATCATAAGAAGAATGAGGTGGTCTTTGTATATTGCATTTGAAGAAGATAAATCTTAAAAATGAATTTTGAATTGCTTCTAATGTTTGATTTTTATTATTATTAACTGGTGACCAAATGAGAGTAGCGTATTCAAGTTGAGATCGTACAAGTGAAAATTGTTATAGTAAATTTTCGATGTGTGCATTTAAAGTTGAAACACGTTTATGGTTGTTAAAAAAAATCAATTTTATATATATTATATAAATAATTATACAAGTAACTCAATACCAAAATATTAAAGTCAATGTTATTGAATTTATTTTAACACTGCAGTACAAATTTTGGTAAAAACATAATATATACATTACCTGAATTTTAATTTTTACAAAGACCAAATTTTTAATTTTTCGAATATCAATCTCACTTTTTGTTAAAATACTATAATATTTTCAATGCTTGGAAATAATTATGGAAACATTTTTCAAAAAAAAAATGTCATTATTTATTTTTTTTTATTTTTTTTTACTACATTTTTCAATTAACTAATAATTAACCATTATTGGTAATGTATCCGTTGCCTACTTCCTGATTAAAACGGCACAAAAATCGTTTCCCCCTATATTTATGTCCCCACTTATTCCGTATTTACTTGGTGCAAAAGATGTATTTTGGCGTCATTTTATATTTGTGTTTTATTTGATTTTTTAGTTCGAAAAACTTGGAAAGGCATTTACGTTGCGTGGACGTGTTCACCAAACGGTGTTTGACGGTCGACCAGCGGCGAACGTTTTACTCGTTGTACTCGGTACCAACGTTAGATATGCAAGAGCTGTGCACCGAGGGAGGACCGTACAGAGAAGGTTAGTTAACGATATTATTATTAGATGAAAAAATGTCTCGTTCAAATTTTGTATTTTTCTATGTTTTTCACCAATTAAGTATAGTTAATAATATTATTATAACAGGTATTTAAAAATAACCATATAATGTTTAAGTACCTATACCTACTACTTTATTAATTATTCGATAATTTTTTTTTTTTTTAGTTTTCCAATTATTTTAAAATTAAACCTATATTCTTGCAAAGCGTCATTTCCTCAACTACTTAAAAAGAATTAAAATCAAAATTACAGCCCTGTTACATGCACTATGCCTTGTGACTACTTTAAGTGTTTGAAAATATTATTCCGAAAATATTGCGGGAAAAAACAGTATATTAAAAAAAATTTAAATAATCGTGTTCAAATGCTGAAGACACAATGTGTATTTATAGAATAATCGAAGATTAAAGTTATAACAACTTACAATTTATACGTAGGTATACGGTTCATACCTTATAACAGTAAAATTATAAATTCGATATCGCTGTGTTTCTGTCTCCTCGAACCGATAATACTGTATAGGTATCGTATCGACTTTCAACACTTGTATAGCTGTGTATCTTGACCGTTTTTAATTTGTTTTACACTTTTACCTAATCCAGTGCCCAAATATATTGGGCTACGATCGAAAATTCTCGGTGGTCTAAACTCTAATTATTAGAAATAAATTCATAGGGAGGTACGTAAAAACCGGTAGTGTAAAAATCTGGACATTACATATCTGGAAGTTACAAATCTGGACTTTTAATTTTACAAGATTTTTTTAAAGACGGTTTTTATCAGATATAATTCATTATTATTTATTATATTATATAGGTACCTACTAAATGAAAAACCCACCAATAAAAAATATTTAAGTAAGTACAAATTTGCAATGAGAAATTTCATTTCCATTTGTTAGAATTTTGAAGAAAATAGCATGTACCTACTAATCAAACATTTTTTTAGACCTATTTGTTATTAATTTGAATAATAGTTATTATAAATACATTGTAGTATTTTCAAGAATATGTTTTTTTTTTTTTTAATTTAAATGCCTAAAGTTAAAAAATAACAGTATTTCCAAAAAAATATTAGATACCTACTTCATTTTACTTAATATCTCAAATTTTATTTTAACTCATTTAAAAAAAAAACTATTTACTTTATACTTTTACTATTTTTTTTTATTTACTTAATTATCTGAGTTTCAAAAAATCATTAACTTTTCCAGCATTGGCAATAGTGTAGTATTTTCGAACGGTAATACTCACGGTCATAGTTGGGCATTATTTTAGATAATTTATTAATTGATGATTAATTTAATTATAACTTATGATTACATTTTATTATTCGTGATTGATTTATTCGTTATTCATGATTGCAATTTTGAACGGTTTAAATTTGCAGAAGTATAATATAATTATTATAATATATACATATACATAATAATTTTAATCACCGAGACATATCAACATATCTACGCGTTAACTCTTACAAAATAACGTAATTTTTCTCTAAAAACCATCATATTGTCTGATAAAAATAAATTAAAGAAAATCCAGATTTGTAATGTCCAGTTTATTATGGTTTCGGTAAATTAAAAATTCGGATATGTAATGTCCAAATTTGTAACTTCCAGACGTTTACATTTCAGGTTTTTACGTTTACCCGTTCATAGACCATAGTTCTGTGGATAGAATGGCTGCAGAAGCCGATATGTCACTTTTCCGAACTATCCAGAAAATCAGATAATAACATTCTAATATCGACATATCGGTTTTTGACATCTTTGAGATTAGACGGGGATAAAATTATCATTTGGAGAGAATAATAATATATTTGGAGGGCGCAATATGATATGTCGGATATATCAGGTATTGACTTCTTTCGGTTTTAGTTCGTTTTTGACATATCGCCTTTCACGAATGAATCGTGAATCACAAATGCGGAAAAACTCTCTGCTATCTCCGCGACTTTATATGATTTTATTTATTTTTTATTATTAAAATGATAAAATTTTCACATCCAGAATACATTAAACACGCGGCCTGCCTGCGGACCGTGCACTCGGAGTACGTGAAGTGTGGGAACCGACATCAGTCCGAACTCGCTGCCCTCATGGCAGACCATAATCAACATCAGCAAAACGGAGGCCAGACAACTACCATGTCGCCTATGGCCAGCACCGAACAAATCACCCAAAACCTGGCCCACCTCTGCGGGTGAGTTTCGTTCAGTCCGTTTACGCCCGGACTATAGATATGGCGACAGTTACGATTTTCTGACATGATCAATCGATCCAAGGATTAGATATAATTTAATATTCTTTCACCGCATCAAATGGCCAAAAACGAGTTTATATTGTTTACTGTCTACAGCTTCGAAATAATATTATTATTTTGTTTACAATCCTAAATTGTTTACAGTGTATACATTTGGACTACTATACGACACAATGTAAAAATCCATAATAATTTCTGGTATTCAATTGAAATACAAACGAATCGGTTGCATAATAGCAATTTATACTTACACTGCGCACTATATAATAGCTAAACAAATGAAGAGTAAAAATTCGTAAACTCGAAACTAAAAGGTTTGGGTTCAAATTCGGCGTATTAAAATTGTTCTAAAGTTTTTATATTGATGTTAATTCGTATCAATTTAGGACGTCTGCAGCATTCTCTGTTAGTCATTCAATAATGATACGAATTAGTTCATTCTAATACTTATAATCTAAAACTATAATCCATCAAATATGCATTTCTTCGTGCAATTTGCTAATCATGTGAAAATACATCAACTTTCACAATCTATACATCGACATCCGTGACAAATTTGATTCACCGCGTAATATCTAATTGACATTTGAGTATAATTTGCCCGCTTTTTTATTTTCGCTCCTAAAATTTCAGAAGTATTAATGAATTATAATAATTTATAAATTGTGAGAGTTTATAAACTTTAAGCGATAAACTGAAAATGTAAATGTATGTATATAAATGTAGGCGGGCATTAACGAGTTAAAAGTTAAAAAGTAAAATTAATTTGAATTAAGTTACCTAACAAGGGACTCTTTTTACAAATTAACTTTTAATTTAATAAATTACTTTTTTTGAAAACTTAACATGTTAATTTCAAGTTAACTTTATACAAAAATATTTAAATCATGTGAAATTTTGTTCGAAGCTTACAACTTGTCTACAATACTCAAAGTAATGTAATTAAAATTGTATTTGCATATGATAGTAAAAAGAAATCAATTTGATAGTTCACTGAAAGTTTTTAAAACTTTTGGTGTTTAGTCATTTTATGACTTAACAAAAGTGTAGAGTAATTTCATCAATGGATTAATAACTTTTTAAATGTCCGTTTAATAGATCTTTCAGAGGGCACTTAAAATGCGTGCACAATATCGTCCGGGCCACGTGTGGTCCAGAAACCGAAGCTTTCGCCAGTCAATTTCTCAGTCAGATGGCCTCATCACTACTAGTCAGTATTTTTGTTGTCATTATTTATATGTTTTTTTTTATGTATACATTTCATGCTCAAAGTCCCACAAATAAAACATAAGATATAATATCCAAGCCGCATTTCGGGCCTATAACTTTAAAAGTGGTCAAAATAGTTTATTTTTTTTTAAGATGATGCCACGCCGTGATTTTCAGTACTTGGTCAAAATATGTCTACGAAAAACAAATTAAATTATCACTTAAAGTGATTTTAGAGTTCATACTCCTTTATTCAAATTTATTAGTATTATGGAGAGGATCTCATAAGGATTTTGCAAAATATTAATTAACAAAAAAGTTATATACAGTAATATAATAACTAGAAAAAAGGGATTTTTATACATTTGATATTATGCTATAGATAAGATAAGGATAAAAAACTTATGAGATCATATCCAAAATGTTGTCTTTTAAATATTTTATAATATATGTTTTAACTCTAAGACCACTTTAAAAAAAAAGCCTTTTTGTTGATTTTTCGTAAACTTATTTTTGAACGAATATCATACGGGACAATTTACTGGATGATCCATATTTTAAAATTGTTTTAATTTTTTATAAAAAAATTTCCTAAAAATTGCCTCTACAGAACCTCTTAAAAATGGTCGCGCTGACATCTCCTCTTCAGTGATTTCAAACTAAAAACACCTATTATCAAAATGTTAAAGGAGAAGTTTTTTTGTGTTTGAACAAGATCTATTTTTGTTGTTTTTTCCTTGTGATAATTGAAATAAATATTAAAATATTAAAAAGTGGCACTTATGTACGGATAAACTTCCATTTCATTCTAATGCTCTTTTAAGATGACGTCATACCTACATATTTTCAATGAAAAACTTGCATTAGCATTTTTCATTTTTATCAACTTACAAACATATTAGAAATACGAAAATAAAGAATAAAATATAGGTAACAATATTATCTAGTGCTCTACGTAACTTTTTGATTTATTAATTTTTTTAAGCTTATAGTTATTTAAAAACAACTCATAAAACGTGTAAAAATGAACATATCGAAAATCGGCTACGTATGACGATAGATAATTTTGTTCTCTGTAATTTATTTCTTATTTTATCTTTCTACGATGTTCTCAAATTGATAAAAATGAAAAGTGCCTGATGAAAACGTGTATTTTTTTTTCAACAAATATCGTGTCTATGCGATAGTGAAAAACGATGTTGACACAAGACCTTTTTTAAATTAGGCACTTTAAAAATATAATTAAATACTTTTAATTTGTTGAATTTCCGTTTTTTCTAAAATATCGTTAAAATCGCCTATAAATAATGAAACCCGTGGGTACGATGCCGTCTATTTGACATTTTATTCAGACTTTTCTTTGCCATCCAAGCGGTTACATTTTTCTACGGGCAAAAAAAACCCCAAACTATAATAATACCTATTTTTCCGTATTATTGTTACTGATTATTTACTATTATTATGATTTTTATTTATTTTTGTTTTTAGTTACGGCTTTTTATACCAAACATCCAAACATAAAATATGTCTCCATTCATCTCGATTTTCCACTAGCGCATGCCAATCGGCATCCGGGTGAAAATGTGCAACATATCAACACAGTCCTTCCAACGCAATCGTGGTCTTCCTAAGGGTCTTTTCCCTCTTGGATCCTCTTGTAATACTCTAGCGTTACCAGCGTTTCTGGTTTCCACCACACACGTCCTGCCCATCATTGTATTTTTCTTTTAATCTCGTTTAATATATCCGGTCTGTTAGAGATGTCTCTCAGTTCCACGTTATGCCAATCCCCCGTTAGTTTATCCAGGCATGGTCCATATATCCTTTTTAGTATCTTCCTTTCAAAAACCCTCAGCCTTAGTTCTTCGGTATTCCTTAAAGTCCAGCATTGTGAACCATACATTATACTATTGATCTTTTCCGCGTGATGTATAGTTGGCCTTATATATCCTCTAAGAGTAGCCTCGACTTGAATAATTTTCCCGGGGCATACTAGCACTTCTTAGTATCTCGATTACGATTATGATTATTATTATTATTATTACTATTATTGTAGAACATTTGTGACAAGTACGGGAGCCTGACCGGAGTTAGCAATAGCGGTGGTGGAGGCGGTGAGTTGCCTTCGTCCTCCGGCAGCACGAGGACGGCCGGTGCGGCAGTTTTTACCGTGGCCGCGGCGATGGTACTGCAGGCGTCCCGGCAGCGATGATGATCCTGCAAGAGGGATTCGCAAAGAACCGACGACGACACCGGGAGGATATTATTTGGTTTTATTTTTTTTTTGTGCGAAAACGAAAATTTGTTTTTTGAATCGTTTTTGCTTTACATTATACTATATTATACTGTCCCCATCCAACATCGCTTTCTCCTCCTCCTCCTCATCCTCCTCCTCCTCCTCCTCCTCCTCCTCCTCCACCTCCTCCTCCACCTCCTCTTCTTTCTCTTCTTCCTCCGCCTCTTTCTCCTTCTACTCCTCTTCCTCGCCATATTGCTATACCAACACTACTATGTTATAATAATATTATTTCTATTATTATTATTATTAGCATTAGCATTATTATTAATTTGTATTATAAATACTACTTTATGTATACTATAATCTATGTAGTAGGCATATAAACTATATTATAAACTTGGAATATATGTAACGCATGTGATAGTTATTAGTAATAGTTCGTTTAGTGTTAATTTATCGTCTCTTGTCATGTTATACGTTATCGCTGGCTAGAATTGATTAGTTTCGGAATCCATCGGTTGCCATCCCGGCATCCTGTCGGCATTTATAAGACGCACATTTTTTTTTATCTAGAATCGATTTTATAAGGTTCTGTTGTTTCTATTAGCGATCATTATCAACGGACAAAAAAAAAAAAAAAAATAATATACATAAATATAATATCTCTGCCGGATGTGCACGTATCGTTGCAGAGTGTTAATTTCACTCGTTGTGTAGTGACCACGCGTACAAAATTCTGGCCTCGGGACTGATTTTATGGATCCTATATAATATAATAAATCAGCGTTTGGATATTTGCATCGATCTAATGTAAGCGCGTTTAATTTTCAGTCTCGCATTACCATCCGGTTAAGTAGACGACTGTTCCCCCCCCCACCCCCAATTCGGTTATAATTTGACGAATAAAGCCGATGACTTTCCCGGCTATTTGTGTGAAACGTACACTGGCTGAAATTCGACATTCCTGTAAATAGACCCACACAAAAAGCACGCTGTAAGTTCGTGATTTTCATGGAACTTTTCAATATTTTTGTTGGGCGCACGGCGATTACCGGAACAACCGAGTTATGTAATTTATATGGGTACAGATATGGTTTGAGGGCAAAGGATAGTATTATTTTTAAAAGTAACCCGTTCACACCAGTACAAAAGAAAAGGGGGAAAAAATGAAATTCAAATTTAATTTAATTTTTTTTTTTTTTTTGTAGAACGGACTCCAGAACCAAAATTTGAAAACGCCACGACGACGAACCATTTCGTTTTGAGCCAGCGATATGTTATAATATATATATATAGGTTAGGTTAGGTTATAAATACCGTGCATGTATGCGCAATAATATGCTATATACGTGTGTTATTTTGGCGGGCTGAATGTTTGTTTGTTTGTTTGTTTGTTTATATACGCGTCTTGTACCACTACTATACGTGCTGTGCGTGAGAACGGACGGCGTGCCATAAAAAAAAAAAAATCGAATCTCGCTCAATTAATTGTAATTGTGATATTATGATTGATCGATTAAATATTTATGATTATCGTGTGTATTTCTGTGTACGCTCTTTATCATACCTGTACTATATATGATACACCTGTAACCTGCCCACACACAATTGGACCTTGAGACCTTGTATTGACTGGTCAATCGAGAAACGATCGACGGTGGATTTGTGGAGAGACGCAGGGGGAACGGAGCTATATACTCTTCATGTTTTTCATGTTTGAATTTTCAAAAAATGTCAATTTTCTTTGGAAAAATAATGAAATTACGAAAGCTAATGTTTTTCGACCTCGTCGCATAAAAATCACGATATAAAATTTTGAACAGTTGATCTTATTAAATCATATCATTAGTATCATAGGACATAGATAACAGATGATAATCTTCGTTATCAGTGAATAGCTAAAGCCTAAAAAGGTTGGTGAAAAGACAATGATAAATATATGTTTGGTATTAGGTAGTTGTTTACATTTAATTTAATCAGCGGAATGGCCATTTGCGTTCTCTATTTCTATCACTGATCCCGATATGTTTTGGATTTTCTGTTGTCGTATAGTTGTTTTCATTCGCATTTTGGGCTAAGGTAAAATTAGTTTAATGGGAGTATGATATTTCTGATGGAAAATGTATTGTAGTTGATACTTTAAAGAAATCGCTTTCCCAATAGGTAGTTTTCTTAGGTGAACAGGAAATATATGCCACAATTTAACTAAAAAAATTTTATAAATCAGAAAGTAATAATGTCAGACACTTTAAAATTTAAATGTACACATTATTGTTTACTGTAGTACTGGTAAATTTATGTATTGACGTGTAATTAACAAGATAAAATTTTCAAAACTTTTTGACCACTTATGATTAATTTATAAAAAAAATTGTTGAAAAATTGTATGAAGAGTACATTTCGGTCTACATCTACAGCTTCTTCGACAGTTCATTTAAAGATTAAAAGGAATAAATATTCGATTCTTTTGAAATAATGCTTAAACTTTAACACAACGTTTATGTAAAAAAATGTATTTTTTATATTCTATTCATGTTATATAAAAATCTAAAAAATTTTTTTAAAAATTTTCCCTTGTTCAGAAACTTGGGGGATATGAGGGACGAAGTCCTCCACGAATTACTTTTTCTCTAATAAGTCCCGGAACTCTGATTTTTTATTTTTTATTTTTATTCAAGCCAATTCAACCACTGGTAACGATTGCGGGCGTTTATTAATCACGTAAAGATTTACACTGCTAAATGTATACGTTTTACGATACGGTCTTTGATACAAGTGTAAAGTCGTAGTCACAGGTCAGTGATGTATTTCAGTTAGTTGTTCTGGAAAAGTGAGAACTATGACACTGAGTGAAATGAGATGATAAAAAAAAATATGTACTTTCAACTTTGATGATTTTGAGTATGAAAACTGTGAATTGGTTGACATGAATTTTATGAGAAATCTTGGTATTCTGGAAAAATTAATTGAGTGAGTGAAATAAATCGCATCAAGGGGACGTCATACATCCAATTTTTAAGAGGTTTATGTACAGGCAATTTTTATGAAATTTTGAGAAGAATTAAAATCCAACTATTTGAATATATTTAAATATATTTTAAAATTAATTTAAAAATAGTCTTGTTTCAATACCATTGTTTATTTTTGTGTAATTGCGATACATACTAAAAAAAACATGCCTACACAAAATTACTTATTTCCTAGTGGTTTAAAAGCAAAAACACCTATTATAAAATCGAAAGTTGACAACGTTTATTATATTTATTATTTTATAAATAGAATCATTTGAATAAAATCACTACAAAAACTACTTCAAAATCTCACAGTTAAAATAGGTCCCGGATAGACTTTATTTTTTTGTTTTTATTTTTACAGGTGCTACCTACTTAATACCATCGATTAAATGCCATCAAGTACATTAACTTGTAACATAATTAGGTACCTACTTATTTATTTTTAAATATAATTAATATTTAATGTTCCAAGACCAAGAAGAGTTGGTATATTAAGGCAAGTTTTATGTACCAAAAAAGTAACATGCTATTCCATATCTATGGACTGTGATGCATGAAAACTATTCTGTCTATGAAATATCTACGCGCTAAATAATTTTTGGGCAATTAATAAAAATAACATAACATTTTTTTTTAACATCGTTTACCTAGGTTCGTTTAGACATTTTAAACGACGTCTAGGTATGAAAAACGTTATAAATATAATATAGACAAGTTATACAAAACAATTTTGAAAATTTTTTAAAAGAAAAAAAAACCCCGATAGCTATTAACCAATTTCCTTTTTTGATAACAATCCATGTTAACAGCGAATGCTGACAATGGATTGAATTTTTGAGACGACAAACAACGACCTTATTATAACAGAAATTTATCGGTGTCGCATTCATTTTACCAAGATTTCACCATCCTTTTAGGCTTTAGCCACTCATGGATAATGAAGATTATATTTTATTACCTGACGTTACCAATATGATTTAATAAGATCGACTATTCAAAATTGTACATCGTCATTATTATCCAAACTCCATTATGCGATAAGGACACGAAAACACATTCCCTTTTATCATTTTTTCGCTATTTTTCCGAAGAAAATTGACATTTTTAAAAAATTCCTAAATTGAAATTGAAACGGACACCCAAAACGGATTAAATGCGTCCCCTGCGTTTCTTGATGAATAAATAACGGGGTACAAACGTGAAAAAAAAAATAAAGAGTAGCTCCGTCCCCGTACGGAGCTATGTTGTAGCTATGAGTTAATGACCAACAATATTGATCGGTATAATATATTTTCGACCATTTCTACCGTATAAACCATATAGGTAATGACATTTGATAGTGTCATCCGTCCGTTCATAGTTCATTCATTATTGTCTGTTTTTCTTCTGTTCTCTTAAAGGCATTTATTAAAATGGACAAATGTATTTGTCGTAAAAGAATACACGTGGATCTTGAGAATAGTACACATGGCGAGTCGTCATTTGAACCAGACTCAGTGGCGCAACTACGGGGTTGCTGAAGTAACCCCAATTTTATTTTAAGCACCCTCAAGTTCCATGTCGTTCTAATTTCAAATATCAGCTATAATTTTACCAGTGTAATTTTATTTTTCAAGATTTTACTGTTAGTTATTTTTTTTCGGCATGTTACAGCGGCGCTTTACTAATTTAGGTATAATAAATATTGAGAGAGACTTAGCTAATGACATTGTTTCAGTTTCCAAAAATGGTATTGTAAATATATTATAATAATGATCGTATAATCTAAATATTGGCAATATGTAATGGGGGGTGTGGGGGCGGAGTCCTTAACGACATTATAAGCGATTCATAATAGTAACACCCCCAAGATTTGAACTCTAGTTGCGCCCCTAACGTATTCATGTACTTGCAAATATCGAAGGTATACTAAAATTAAAAATGTTTTGTTGGATGAGAAATATTTTAAAATCGATTCGGTTAATGGTACAAAAAAATTAGTGTGATACTTGCCAAAGCTGTTAAAAAAAAAAAAAAAAAAACATAGTCTACTCAAATTCGACTGAAAACTTATTAAGTCACTACGAGGTAAATAAAATGTCGATATTTTATTATGGTTTATTAGTAATAAGTAGTGCTTGGGACGTTGCGGTTTATAATAATACATATTTTACAAGTGCCTACGTATTTTAAATGCTTGTTTTTTGGTATTTTTAACAGGTAACAAACAATAGCACAATTATTGTATAAAATGTTAATGTTTGAGTGGGTAGGTATATCGTAAATTCGTACTGGCATTATGATACTGAAGATTTAAAAACAAATCGTTTGTGCATAAGTACTACATTTTAACCAAAACATTATCCTTGAAATTAGGTAACTACAAACCTACCCATTTAATTTCTGCACATCAAATATTATTATGATATTATGGATGGTAAATGTCTACAATGCAATAAAATATAACTTTAAGTCTATAAAATGGAAAAATGGTGAATTTTCAATTATTATAGAAATAATTGATAAGTTTTAAAAATGTAAAATTTTAGGTAAGTGTACCTATTGTAAATATATTTAAAATTAAAAATGTAATACCTTTTTAAAAATGGAAATAAATAAATACCGACTCATTATAAAAAATTACAATATATATTATACTTATAAATAAAATTAATATATATTACAAAAAAATAATATGTATCTATAGAGTGTTCGAAAAAAAAATTATAGGTACCCATAACAATGAGTTTCGACCATGAGCCGTCGGGTTACAATATTGAATGTTAAAAAACGAAAAAATATGAAAATTAATAAACCTCACTAATAACTATTATATTTATTCATTTTCACACTACGACCACTATGTGCGACTTATGATTTTTAAATAATTCACTATAGTTTGAATTTGCTTCGTTATTCGTTTTTTTTTTTTTTTTTAATATTTACTTTGTACTCACATAATAGAGACGAAATAATATAGTTTTACATCCTGTGGTAATCTGTTCGTTTTACAACAGATACATATTTAACTGGACGTTATAGACTATAGGTAGTTTAAAACAATAATTTCTAATACTCTAAAATTATATTCAAATGCCTAGTAAAATTTATTCGGAGAGGATGTTCTCCTAAGAGCTTGTCAGATCTGAAAGGGTAAGACGGTCGTTTTCTTAGTTGTTATTTTTTTGAACTAAACGAGTTATGACAATTCTATAGGACAGTTACAAGTGCAATCCATAATCCAACAATTTCGTCAAAATTCACATGATATAAAAAAATTATCTGTTTTTTTTTATCGAGATAAATACGATTTTTTTTTTTTTTTATTTATCATCCAGATAAAAAGAAGTAAGCGGTATTTACTATCATATTTAGATACAATCATTTATCCGTTATCGTATCTAGATAATTTTAACGTTATCTTTGCATAACACTGACCGTGTGAATTCTCATACGTCTTGTTGAATTGTAGTGCAATTATGAATATTAACTTAAAAAGATATTATTAATAATAATAATAATAATAATAGTATGTTGAGTTATATATTATAATACAGTGCAAATGTACACTAAATTTTAACGGTTATTACGTAAACGTCAAAAATATATATATAACTTGACTCTATACGCAACTAAATGTTTAATTGTATCGAAAGTCTGAAAGTAACTAACCGAGAATGCCACACACCCGTTTTAAGGGGTTTTGTATAGGCAATCATTATGATATAAAACTTGGAAAAATTTAAATCCAACAATTTGAAAATATTCCCGTATTATTACCATTTTTTCGTTATTGTGTAATCACGATATTTGTTTTAAAAATCATATAAAAAGTATGTTTTCGCATTTTCAACAGTGCATACTATATTATATAGGTACCTAATTAATAATATTATCATATAGCAGGTCAAAGATTTTTATATCAATAGAAAGATGATAACGTAATCTATGATTATGTGCCAGTGTTTTGCGATTAATTAATTATATCATGTTATATAAGCTTTTCGATTTTTTAATTTTCAAAATTCTATATAAACTATACAATTTCAAATAAAAATGAAAAAGCTGGAGTACGACCATACTTTAAGCTCTAGTCCTTTTTTTTTTTGTCCAAAAATAATTATTCTACGATAATTCTCCTCCATTCCATAGCATTGATTATGCGCTAAGGTGTTTTCCGCCGTGTTTTGAACGAGTTTTCATTTCTTTGGAACAATGCAAATGGATGAACTTATATAGGAATTTTGTCAAAATATAAATTTTTATAAAGGATTAAATTTAATATTTCTACATATCTAGTATTATAGATTTTTAGATTTTTAACCCTACCTATAATACGAATAGTATAATTATAGTGTTTACTATAAATATTCGTCATTTTAAACAAATAATTTACTTTACATAAAACGAATTTTAGTTATGTTTTGCCATAAGTACGTACCCAATTTATGGTGTGATTAATATTAAGTATAATATTGCGTAAGTGATATAATTTTAAACGACTCGAAAAATTTTGATTCATAAAACGACAGAACTATTGAAAATATTAATTAAATTTGTACGCTTACATTTATAAAGTTTACCTATTTTAATTTTAAAACCCAAAAAATTGATAGATTAAAGAATTTAAAATTTTAAACAGTTAAATTTTAAAATGTTTTAGATCAGTAACTAATTTCGATTATACAATTATATTTCGGATAAATTTACCAAAATGACAGGTATACCTAAAGATAATAATTTCCAACAAATGTTTTAATAGTAATAGTTTTAATTAATTATTAGAGATATATTAATATATTATTTTATATTTTACGTACCTACCTAATATTTTATAATAGTTATTCGTTTCATAGTGTAGAGGTTTAGACTTTGTGGTTAGAACCGCCGAATTAAGAAGAATCGATTTTGATACTATATAATATTGAATTTATATAATATCAAAACCGAAATCTAATTGTTGAATTTCCTCAATAACCTCTGTAACCGTTTTAATGTTATAATAATTTAACTCTTAGGGACTTATAGATAATATAGACGTATGTTTAGAATTTTAAATCCTATTTAACCCCCCCCCCCCACTATTCTAATCGAGATGGATCCGAAACACATTTTTTTCAAACTCAAACTGAACTAAACCGCAACTTGAAAATGGCATTTTTGTAAAATGAAAATGAAAAATTTCGACAGAAAATTTGTTCAGGTTTTTAATGACATCATCAGCCTATATGTACGAATAAATACGTGACAAAATTAATTTTTCGTACAATTACGTTTCCAAAATTACATAATCGTTTTTTTTTATTTACGCGGTAATGTATTACCTATTAATATTATGTATTTTGAAATTACTAACTCCAATAGCTTAACAAAATCTCTCGGGCGAGAGGTAGGTACTTAAATTTAAACAAAATCTACGAGTACACCCAGTGTATTTAATCCATTCAACAATATATTGTATATAGTATCTACTTAGGTACTTTTTTTTTTTTTTGTCGACGAAATCCTAATCCTAATCAATTATTATTGTACCTATTAACGCTTAACGAACCACTAATTCTATCAAAACGTACAATGATAATTGTTTGAAATTTAAAAAACGTGTATTTTCATGGAACCTTTTACTCTAATAATAATTAACGCACTTTCGCGATTTTAACGATCCCCAAACGTATACACTCGACGTGTAAGAATTTAGATTTACAAATGTTTTTTTCTATTAATTTTTTAATTTTTCAATAGTTCTATTGATTATCGCCCAATAATTATTATTGAAATTGTATAGGTATTGTGTTATGTTATATTAGGATGATTATTACCTAATCGTTTCTATTTTTTTCGGCTAATGCGTATAGGCGTTGTGTAGTGTGCAACGCGATACGATTATCAATTTCGAATATATTCTTTTTTGTTCGTTAATTTTTATAGGCACAACGAATATATGAACAGCTGATAGGCATTATTTTTGTATTATTCGTACGTGTTGATATTTTAATCAGTGACGAATAACGTTATAATAATACGTTACGAATAATAATAGGTAATAATACGAGATTGATTGTTCGGAAATTGAAGTCGAAATTGAAAACGCAATCTACTTACATAAATAAATGTGCTCGTCTGAGGTGCGCTCGAAAACTCAACTCGAGTTAACTATGTAGTCAGCCATAGTTAACTGCGTGTCGTTCGAGAAATCGGAGTTAACTCTACGATCACCGTTCGAAAACATCATGTTATTCACTCCGAGTTAACTAATGTTACCCGAAAGAAATAGATTGGTTAATCGTTACCTACTCTAATGATAATAATTCTTATCATGTATAGATAACAAGTAATTTTCATTTACGTTGAATATAAAGTACGTATACCTAATAATGGTGCGGTTATAAAGAACTTTATTTCAGCATAGATACGTAATTTAGAGAGACTTTAGAATCTATACAGTCGTGTTCGTGACTCCTTGGTGTTCCTTATCAAATATTAACTATCGTTCGGATTTTCCGAGTAATCTCAATTAAATTCCATTCTACTCTTATCTACTTTACTCTAACTACGAACATTCGAACGCACCCCTGTATATCGTTTAATTAGGTACTTTAATGCAACCTGGACAAGTTAACGATATTTTTTAACTCGTTAAGTTAAGTTAGTTGAAAATAACATAAGCTAAGCTAAGTTAAAAGTTACTCGTATATTTTTTATTAACTTTTAAAGTTAAAAGTTAACTTTGAAAAAGAAGTAACTTAATTGACTTAAGCTGGACTCACACGACGACACTTTTATAACGAAATAACTGTATGACAGTAAACTGTCAATGTATGAACGATTGTTTATATTTCTGTCGTACACTTATCTAATTTCTGCGACACAAGTCTCG
>JAIPRL010003320.1:0-48186 GCA_025469235.1 Pemphigus obesinymphae | reverse complement strand
ATGGACTTGCAAATTCTTGCAAATTAAGGGGAATATTTTGACACTACTTTCGACTCTCTAGGGCAACATGGTAGGGCTGAGTGCGGAACTTTGAAGCGTCATAGGGCCGCTCAGGGCAACTTGAAAACTGCGGGAATGGACTTGCAAATTCTTGCAAATTAAGGGGAATACTTTGACACCACTTTCAACTCTCTAGGGCAACATGGTAGGGCTGCGTGAAGTTGGCCCTACCTTTCTATAATTAGCGATATCTCGGTTAATAATAACTTGCAAATTCTTGCAAATTACTTGTAAAATATTGGCATATTTTTCAAAATTATCGGACAATATGGTAGGGCCAACTTCACGCACGTTCATCCTTCGCTCCTCGGACGAGATAAATATGACGGATGAAGATAGGTATAGTACTTAAGGTAGTTCATTTCTACGATACAATCACCTGGCTTACGATAATTTAGTTGTATGGTATTTTAAATTTGAATGCAATGAAAAATTATTGTACTTAGAAAAAACGATTCTGAGTAAAGCTGAATGAATGGTTTAGAATGAATGAATGAATGAATGAATAGCTTATAGATTTGTAGAATCATGTTTATGTTTATCGTTATGCAATGTTTATAAATCGTAATGGTTCTATAGTAAAAATCCGTTTTTATATCGATTTTTGATTAGGTACTAAAATAAATACATGTTTTTTTTTACTGTATACCGTTTAACATGATTTTTCACAATATACCTTCGTTAAGAGGACGCCACACACACATTTTCAAGAGGTTTTATATAAGAAATTTTTATGAAATTCTAAGAAAAATGAAAATTCAATAATTTAAAAATATTTTAATATACCTATTTTAAAAGTAATTAATAAATATTTCCGTGTTAGTTCTACCTTTTATTGTTGTGTAATCGTGATACTTATTTGTTAAAAAAAAACCACTTCCGTATTTCAAATTTTACGGCTTTCAAAATTATCATAAATCATTAATATTGGAATTATGGAAACAGATAAAAGAAGAAAACTTTTTCTAACTCTTGCCAGAGTGTATTTGTAAGTATTTTATATCTGTAGTGGTTGATCCTTAAAAATGTCAAAATTTTACAATTTTAACATTAAATAAAAATGGTTCTGTCAAAATGTAGTAAACGTTGTCAGATTTGTATCAATGTATAAATCATTTACCTGCGATTATTCTAGCCGATATAATTGGCTTGATGTACGAAACTGTGTTTTTACGGACTATTTTTCGTAGTGTTCTCAAGCACGGGTTTTCGGTCGGTATCGTACCGTTTTTACCGCCGTATACCCCGTGTTTGACATAAAAATTTCCAAATACCGAAATAAGTACCTTTTATTATGGAGAGGTGATGGGGTTTCTAATACTTATCATTTATTCTTCTTCTTCTGTAAGAACAATAATATTTTTACGTTGATAAGCCCATCACATTTCCCTATTGTAAAAACAAAAAAGTGTGCAGTGCAAATTTTTTTTTTTGGAAAATAGGGGCCGGTACAACCATTAGGCACACTTCTCCGCACACGAAGCTACTGAAAACAAATGAAATTTGTTAGTTAGGTAGTGGTTCAAATCACCATAACCGTTTGGTAATGTGGTATAATATATAATATGGTAATATGGTAAATGCGCTACTAAACCGGTTAATATACGTATAGGTGTTGAATGTTGAACATTTTTACGCGGGTTTTAAACAGTAACACTGGAAACCGAAACTAAAGTAGCCAAATGACCGGTAAGCCGAGTCGCTTGAAAGTATAATATATAGCGGCTAGTAACGCGTCACGGACTGGTTACAAAATATATGTGGCCACGTGATGCGGTAGGTATTAAGTTAGGCATCTTGGAAGTTATACTCAAAAAAAAAAACGTGTCGGTAAATTCAATTTGTATATATTTATGTACTTACTAAATTGCTACACTAACCAGTTTGTGTTTAGCAGCAGCTCCGTGTGCGGATGGCCTTAAATTTAGCCTACCTATATACATACAACGATATATTAATTATACCTACCTACCTACTACGATAAACGATAATTCGCTCAGCTAAGAATCGGTTATGTTAATTTAATAAATGAATTACCTATATGTATTTAGTGTTCTGAAGACTATGTATTAGACCAAGTATTACGTCGACCAATGTTAAATAAGGTTTTTAGCGCGCTTGAAAGTTTGTGCTTACAAATTGTCAATTTAAATACAATATCTTGTAATGTTTGTACGCTCTCTATAAAACTCAAAAAATAGAAGCAAATACACACAATGGAAATAATACAAATAAATTTTATTACATAAAAAACAATTAAACGCCTGAACTAACAAACGACTCAGTACACCTCGACGTCTGAGTCTCGACTGCCTGGATGTCGCTTCCTCTCCCCCCTTAATCTGAAACGTTATCAACATGTAACATAATTTTATCATAATTATAAATGATAACAATTATAAAATAAATAGTTTAAACTAATTTGGATATTAGCATAGAAGAAATTAATGTTCGAACAATTAATCGAATATATGAACGATTTGTGTCATTACAATTTTTCGCTTTAAAACATTATTGTAGCCCGGATCGACCGTGCAGCGTAAGTCAACTATATATATTATAATATCCAACTACCTAAGAATGTATCATCATATATCCAAAATAGTATTAAATATATATATATATTAAAATCATAATAATCATTCAGTAAATGTGCACAATTATTTATTATTATTCAATACATTACAAATTACAGATTATTTCCACAACTCAATAAGTATAATATTAAAACAGAGATATATCTATTAAAATTATGAACTAAACGTTTAGTCGTACAGTTCACACAAGAGAGAAATTAAAAACAATATACAATTATTAAAATGTTTTTTTGATGACATACATATTTGAAAAAAATATTGAAATGGTAATATGCCAATATGTAATATATAGTATAACATTTTCAGTGAACCAACTCGACAAAATGGATTTCATGTGCGTATTATTTATTTATAACTATATAATTACTAAAATAGAATATATATATTTTAATCCGACCAATTTCTTTCAACAATGCAGATATTTGTTGTCCCCGCCCGGCAGTAAGAAATCGGTTTTGGCGGGTAAAAAATAAGTTACAAATTCGGGATTCGTGGTTACAAAAAATCATAAAAGTTATTGACTCGTGGCATATATTTTTTAAGAATGAATTTTTAACTTGTGTTGCCAGGATAATTGATCTCAAATTCGTTTTAGTTGATACTTTAGAGAGGCGATTTTTTGATTTTTCCAGCGGTATTCTCATAAACGTAAAGGAGAAATATCTTTTATAAATGCCGGCGGAAAAAAAAAAACAAAACAAAGTGGTCATGTTTATTTCAATTTTTATTTTATTTTTTATTTTAATAATGTATACCAAACTTTGATCAGAAAATGAAATTGTTTCCATTTAATTATTTTCCAATAGATTATAGGTATATGATGCGTCTTTTCTTTTGTACTACTCTATTTTATTTAAAGCATCCAAACAGAGACCAGCACCGTTGATTTATGCGCATGCGCGAATACGATATATTTTCATACTGTTAAAACTTATAATACCTATCTACTTATTATATATACGTTACTCGACGTGGTGTTTCACAGCAAATCGGAGCATATTTTCGATTGAAACGAAGCGGAGCGACATTTGAGAGCGTGCCCCGTCCACTCAGCTATGTTTCTATACAACACCTTTGAAAAAAAAAAAATTTTTAAAAATTTCATTAACAGCATACTGTATAGTAGTATTATCTGTTTTCACGTATAATATATTACGATCATCGTGCTCGTGCATGCGTATAAATCAAAGGTGCTGGTCTCGACTTAGTCTGGACTCCTATTTTGTTTAGTTCTTATCTATAGTATACCTGTGTTTGATATTATCAATAATATTATATAGTAATCATATTATACTCACGAGCAAATAATCAAATTTGAATGTTTTACTCCTCCAAAGTTAAATATTTTGCATTCAAAATGCCTACCTCTCTAATGTATCGTCTTGCAGTGTATTATTGTAATGCCAAGCATTGGGTCCCGAGGAAGGAGGGGTAGGGTTTTTTTTTTTGCTTGTTCACGTTTTGAAGTATTCTGCAGTACCTATTCAGAGTTTATTTTTGAAACAGTCGGGAAACTGTGCAGCAATGAAGTATTTTTCCGGAATCTTAAGTCGGCAAAATGGGAATTTTTTTTTCGTGCTTGTTTTATGTTTTAATGAGAAATATTATATTATTTTTTTTTAATTTTCACCCCCTCCCCCACCAAGAAAAAAAAATCTTTCCTCGGGGCACGGCGGCCCTGCATACCTATATACAATATACTGCACGCCCAAGATAATTTACAAAATTAATATCTCCCGGCATCCATTGATAATGTAAATTATCAATGCAAATACATGTGCACTGTTGTTTATACATTTATTATAAATGCTTTATAATAAGTCTGATAACGATAACGTATACCTAACATGCATACCCTGTAGTTTTCTGCCGTATACTCGTAGATGTATAGCAACACAAGACGAGTATTTATTAATTATTATATAATATTGAATTTCACACGCGTAGCATGACTATGTCACGTTTCACGTGATTTAATATTCAACCGGACCGATAAATAAATTTAAGTGCGAGTTAATGTTAAAATAACTAATTGTTCAATTATAAAATGTCATTATACTCGTATTATAATGATGTACGTTAGATATACAATTAGTTATTAGAAGATAGGTAGGTACTTTTTTCTTTTTGTCTATTCTTTTGGTGTTATTATAGTTATTGTGTGAGAATTTAATCGTTTCATATTATTGGGGTTAATAATGAGACAAATCGTTCCAAATTATATCTGTACGTAAGTAATCTAGTTATAGGTAATACAGTTAAGTATACTTACTTATATAATTATTCACATATATTTATCGTTTCTAGTTAGTCTCTATAGTTTCATCATTATCTAAATTACATTTTCTTCTATCATTTTGAAATGGTACCCATACACAATGAATAGTAATATACACCTAACCGATAAATAAAACGAAATTGTTCGCTTATGTATAGGTATATATATGTAATAATAAGTTAATTATGATGGTTATTAAGGGAAATTCAATATTATTATTAATTGAAAATAATAATGTGGTTTTTATAAAATAAAATTATTATAGGGAAGGGTAGCGTCCCCCCCCCATAGATTTAAGATTGTATAGGTTTATAATTTTTTACTTTTATTTATTTATACTTTGGTAAGTATTTATTTTTCAAGTATAACGATCAATTCATTTAGTAATTAAATAATACATTTCTAAATAAATATTAATGTCTCAATGTGTACCGTGTATTGTTTCAACGTGCATTCGACGAGTATATAATATATACGAAACGATTTTTTTTCAATTTGAAGTATTCGATAACAAATATTGAAGCGATTAAAAACCTTAACATTTGTATAAAATAATACCAACATTTCGGTTTTTCTAGTACTCAAATTGAAAATAAAAACAATTTTTCGTTTCATTGTTATCCAGTTTCTACTACTCAATATTCGGCTTGTCAGATATTGGATGTATAGACGTTGAACTATTTGTGACGGTTTTGTAATACATTGTATAATTGTATTTATAAACCTAGGTATACGCACCTCCTATATGGAGATTTTAGATATTTAATTTTAAATATTCGGGACGTTTTTATATTCGAATTTTAATAATAAGTGGTATAAAAATGTTTATACAATTAAGAAATCAAACTAAATATATATATATTTTTTAATTTTTAGCGATCAAGATTAAGATAAAATTTTATACATATGCATAAAATGTGTTTAAATTGAAAATATGCACTAACGCCCAAAATATGCATTACACAATTTTGTTATATATCGTTCAAGTAATGATTTATGAAAACTCAATAATAACTGTACATATATTTGATATAGAAAATAGCATTTAGTAAATAATACGATTTAGCAAAATAGTCTTTAGTTATTACTTATTAGGTATTATCATTTTCTGAAATATTTGGCAAATCGACGAATTTTAAGAAGTTATTATTGATAGGTATTTTTTGCAAAAAAGTAGTACTACTGTTTTTATCGCAAAATATTAATACGAATCGATACATACCAACATGTACCCTGCCAAGGTTTGATACCGGTACAGGTATAGATAATATGTCACAAAGGTGAACCAATTTTGATGCACTAAAATATTCTTGAACGTCAAAGGTAATTTAGGTACCTACTAGACCAGTACGGGATGTGCTAGCCGTTGGGGCTTTTTCTTGAGTTGGGCTTGAAAAATATTTATCGGGCTAGGTCTAGACCGGGCTTTTCGCTTTTAAAAATGAAAACAATTTTCAGCAGGGTTGGACTTTTTAGTTGAAAAAAAATAAATACTCTGGCTATGTCGGGCTATTATTAATTTCAAACCGGGATTGAAAATTGAAAATCTTGATTGAGTATAGAGAGAGAGACGAGAGTTCTGTAAATATTATATTGAATTTCAAGTAGGTATTCGTTGTTTGGTCGACATTCCCAATGATTGGTCCAGTCGGCCTTTAAAAATTAGACGGTGGAAAATGCTTCCTTTGCTCTCCCCCCCCCCCAAATAACGTCATTGGATGAACCTATGCAATTTTTCATGTATCTATGTAATACGTACAGCCGTATAAGTACATTTCTCGGGTAGGAGTGAAGGAATAGGGTTTTTGGGTTGAGAGATTTTCGATAGAATATTTCAACTATAGATAGTAGATACATATAATAGTCTGTACTTAATAGAGTGGACATTTTTAGGGTTTTCTAGTATTTTTCCATAAATCGAATGGAAAACTAAAAAAGAAATAAAATGAAAATCGTATAAAAATATGTGATTGAGGAAATCGAATATTGTTATAATTCGAAAAATAATATCGTACACCGAGTATGTATTCATAATATAATGTTACCTATAAAGATTTTAAAATTCGATTTTCCAACGGATTTTATGTACCCGGTGGCCCCCACCCCTATCCTCAAGTGTAGCGACCGCTAAACCTACTTTCAGGGGGGGGGGGTTTAAAAATATGGGAAAAAATAAAATGCATAAAAATATAGGTATAAATACCTACCTATATTATATTGTAATACCAGATAATTGTAATTACTGGGTTGTACAATCTATGTTTATGCGTATTACCGTGGTATGCGACCATGGTATACCAATAGTGGTAACACGTAAGTATATATATACGTATACATATGTGATAAAGTACAACAGAGCAGTTTTGGAGTAGGAGTGCTAATAATAACTGCAGGAATTTCCGATATATCGATATAATCGTATATGGTATAGTCGTAAAAAAACAATTTTTTTATGATATGTGTGGTATTCATTTTGTGGTGTTGTGTTTTACAATTTGACCGATTTTTCATCGTTATGTTCTCCAATAAATCTGTGCGTAGGTGTGGTTTTAAAAGAAAAGATCACAATGCAGATGCACAATTGGAATAGGTACTCATTTAAATAACTGCATCGTTTTAAAAGACCGAAGAAAACATAAATATGACATAAAACATTTCATGACGAAAAAAAATAAAATTAACACAAACAATTTCATTTCATCATCTAACTTACTTAAAACAGGTGAAAATTCTAAGTAAAAATATATTTATATATGTATACAATATAAGATAGGTAGGTAGATACATACAATTAAAATACTTATATTTTATTTTTGTGTAGGTATTTAGATCAATAAAACAGTATCAATAAAAACTTCATATTGATTCTCACGGAACAACTACTATTTCTGATATGTATACTAGTATTGTATATTGCTATTTTTTTTTAAATTTAAATTACCTGTAAAAGAGATTAAAATATTAAGTATAAAACATACCTATTCATGTTTTAGCAAATTTATAAAAGTATTGCCATGATAATACTTGTAAATTAGTTTTGTACTTTAAAAAAAAATGGTTAAAACCATTTTAAAATTTTAAAATTGGTATGTAGCATTCTCTTAATATCTCAATATGTACTAATGTATAAAAATTTCGGAAAAAGCCCATTGATAGATACTTTATTTTTTAATGTAGGTATTCAATTTTTTCATTTATGGTTACTGATTCTGATTATTTGTAGGTTAATTAATTTTGGATAATAAAAGATATTAATATTGATTATACTTATAAATAAGATAAATTTAGCCTTCAATGTTCTACTTTAACTAAAAGTCTTACATTTTAATGATTAGGTATTTTATTACTTCTTTCAATTTTTAGTATTATATTAAGTATTTTTAATTAATATAAGCAATAAACAAATTATGGTGTTACTTTGAATGACTTTTTTTGCTCAGAAATGTTTAATGAGGGGGGGGGTAATTTTTATATTTTGCTACTTCTTCTTCTTCTTCTTCTGGCTTTATGACTCTCCAAGAGTCTTCACCGCCACCGTCAAAGCCTTCCATCTTTCCCTATCCTGGATAATATCTTTCCAATCTCCTACGTCTAGTGTTCTTAAATCCTGGCTTATCCCGTCAAACCATTGTTTCCTTGGTCTACCCCTCGGTCTTTTCCCACTTGGTTGGTATTCTATGGTTTCCCTCACAGCCTTTGCTTCATCCCTTCGCATAGCGTGTCCGAACCATTATAATCGTTGTGCCTTTATGTAGTTGGTTATCTTCGTGCCTTGTGTAATTTCTCGGATTTCGGCGTTTGTCCTTCTTCGCCAGCAATCCAATTCATCATCATATAACCCGCCGCAAATCCTTCTCAATACCTTATTCTCGAAAGAGAGTAACCTTTTCTCCATTTGCTCTGTTATCGTCCACACCTCGCAGCCATGCGTCATCGTCGGTCTAACTACAGCCATATACAGTCTCAATTTCGTCCTTCTCGAGAATAATTTGCATTTGAAAAACTATAATAATGCATAATAAACCTTTTCTGCTTTGTGTATGTGGTTTACCATTTCTACGCTCCAGTTGTTATTACTCTTGATGGTAGCTCCAAGGTATTTAAAGTGGTCTACTTTTTCAAAAACCAGTTCTTTTACTGCAAATATTTCATGGTCGTTTCCCAATAATTCCATTACCTTGGTTTTTTCTTCATTTACTGTTAAACCCACTGTTTTAGCTTTGTCAATTAATGTGGCTGCATTATTCACTATAGTTTCTTTGCTGTTGCCAATTAGGTTTAAGTTAGGTCCGCAAACCCTAACACATCCAACATCGATGCACCGATCTCTAGTCCATATCCATTATGTTGTACACTTCTTATCACTTTTTCTAGCGTTATATTGAATAGCAAGGGAGAAAGTGCATCCCCCTGTTTAAGACCTGTAATTACTTGAAAATCTTCGGATGTGGGTTGGTCTACCTTTACCTGGTACTTCGTAACATTACCTTCCATACACATTTTTGTTAATGCTATTAGTTTTGCTGGGAATCCAAATTCAGCCATTATATTATACAAGTTTTCCCGGTGTATGCTGTCGTAAGCTTTTTTAAAATCTACAAATACTTGCCATATATTTTGTCGAAATTCATATTTCTTTTCTATAATTCGTCCGATTACTGACAGCTGGTCAATCGTTGATTTACCTATTCGAAATCCACATTTTTAATCTCCGATGCACTCCTCTGCTATAGGTTGCAATCGTTTCAATAAAATCCTTGCAAACACCTTGTACACTGTATTTAGTAGGGCGATTCCTCTGTAGTTATTACACTCTAATTTGTCTCCTTTCTTATGTAGTGGGATAATAATAGCTTTGTTCCAATCCTCCGAAAGCCTTTCTTCCTTCCACATGGTAAATGGTCAAGCACAGTTCGTGAATATTTTTATGCAGTACCTCACCTCCGTATTTCAGTAGTTCGGCCGGAATACCATCAGTACCAGGTGCCTTCCAGTTTTTGAGGCTGTTAATTGCATATCTTGGTTTCATCTAATGTCATTTCACATATCTCCGGTTCAACCCTTTGTTCTTCCCATAGATTATTTGTTTCCCATAGAAGCAATATTTTACTACACATAAAAAAAATTACGCGTGCTACACTGTTATTATTATTATTATTGTTTTATTATTATTACTTAATAATAAAACTGGTAATTTTGACAGTTGTAATTTTTGATCATAGCTATAATAATTGCAGCATATGTTACTGTACAGTAGAGCGTCAATTATCCAAATTAATTGGGATCGAGTGGGGTGTATATAATCTATTTATGCGGATAATCAAATAATGATTAAAAATATACTAATATAAAATATTAATGAACCATGAATTAAAATGTTTTACATAACTAAAAATAAAACTAATGTACTGTATGTATAACGTATAAGTATAACACGATAAAGTAAAATATGTACAATGTACATGTGTATGTATTGATAAAAGTGAGTAATATAATATGTATGTATTTAAAATGAAAAATAAAAATAAATTTTTGTATTTATTTAAAATAATAATCAATTTTATTGTAACCTAAATTAATTTTTTGTACAAACTACAAAAATAGAGTTTCGTCCAATTTAACATTTGTCGCACTTTACTCATTACTTTTCTAGTTTATTTGCCATCGGTCGAGTCCAACTTTGATGCATATTACGATAAAATAGTTAATTTTTCACGTTTTATATCACCAATATTAGACTCACCTACATTATAAAATTGAGCTAATGTAGATCCGCTTTTCTACATTATTAAGTTTTTCTAATATTTCGATTTTCGTTTCGATATTTAATACATTATGTTTTCTTATAGAACCCATTTTAATTTAAACGCCTGTACTCGATCGCGTTTATGAATCAACTAAATTTAAAACTACATAATATCTATAATAAAGTGAGCCGTAGTAGGTAATAAAATAATCTCGAATTTCATAATACGAACGATAAAAATAGAGTCTATAAATAAATAATGTGCAGATAATCGACGATCTATATTGTATTATGATTTATGAGTACACCTATATTTAAAAGGAAAAACTAGGATTATCAAAGATCTATGTGAATGTAATTGAGGAAGTGATTGATGAAAGAGTGTACAAAAATGAGGGATTTGTATAGAGAAACTGAGCATTTTAGTGTCAGAGTAGGAGTGTACCAGAATTCGTATTTGAGTCCTTACATATTTTTCTCGGTAATGGATGAACTAATGAAGAATATTATACAGGTTGAGGTACCATGGTGCATGCAGTCTGCAGATGATGCAGTGCTGGTAGGAGAGGGTCCCGAGAAATTGAACTGTATGGGCTTGAAGAATGGAAGGAAGCTCTTGAAGGTAAAGGATAAAAGATTAGTAGGGATAAAATAGAATATATATAGAGTGTGTTTTTGGAGAAAGGGAACACGGAGCGAATTGGGAATGGCAAGTAATGATGTTGGGTGATGTGGGCAAGGTTGAGAGGTTTAAATATTTAGGATCCGTTCTATGGAAGGATGGTGCGGTTTACAGGAAGATACGAAATATAGTTTATAGCACGGATGGATGAAGTGTAGGGAACCGTCAGGTATTTTGTGTGACACATTAAGGATCTCAATTAGGTTAAAAGGGTACAGTTTATAAAATAGCGGTTATAGGCCTACAATGATGTACGGATCGTTTAAGACATTGATAAAATGCATTATTATGCTATGGTAATTTGTAATAATGAATCAATTAATTGATAAATTAAATTTAAAAAAATGTATAATATTAAGTATTAACTAAGAAATTTTATTGTCAAATTATGATTATTATATTAATGTTGAATAATTTTAGTTTGAAAATATAATATAATATAAAATGTAGGTACTTATATAATAATAATAATTAATGGTTTCTCTACTTTGAGTATTAAACCGCAATCAAAATAAAGTATACGTCATTGTTAGACCTCTACTGAAAATGTGTTTTTATAATAAAAAATAATTAAAAAAATACGTCTAAAATGTTTTTTTTTTTTTATAATGTACACATTACAAATATTACAAACATGTTTTCTTTCAATCCGGAAATTTACTATCAACGCGATGATTATTTAGTATACAAAAACTATGGATATACGTAGTTATATTATAGGTAAATATTAGTCTAATTTTGAAGGGTGGAAAGAGGAGTTATTAATTTAATAAATTAATATGTTTATAATATAAAACGAAAATTATTGAAAACATTTTTTCTATATTTTATAACATATTAATTGACATCTAACTAATTATTTTCGTATTCGTTTTCAAAATCTTTGAGCTTCAAGGCAAACATTAGTCATTACACATTTTATAAAATAAAAACATCAAAAAGTTATGAATTTTAATCATTTAAAATTTTTATATTTAATTTGAAAAGGTCGTAATTTTTTTATAATAAAGTTTACACATATTATACTAATAAAATAAAAAATACATTTTCTATGACGATTTTTAAGTCTCAATAAGATTATTGGATACTTATATCTATTTTCCGCAGACAGCTTTCTACTTTTAGATACTTTCCCAGAAATGTGTCAATATTAGTAAGAAAATGCAAATAAATTATTACTCTGGACTACCATATTATTACATAAATTTAAAATTATTTTTGACCTAAAAAAGGTGGTCGTATAAAAAACAAAAAACTTCTTTCAGAATTAAATATTTATAAATTCATAGTAAATGAAATCTTTATAGGATCATTTTTTTCCAAAACAAAAACAAATACTTGATACCTGCAATAAAAAATAATAATATTGTAACCTATTGATCACACAAACCGAAACTCATTAAAAATGACGATATAAATATAAATTAAATTAAGTGGTAATTATTTTGTTTAATTGAAGACGACGAGGAGTATAGATAATAAAATATTTACTTATGTCCATATATACCTATTACGTATTACACAATTTAAATATTTTAAATTATATTAATTAATTTGTTCGCACTGATAACGGGTATGTTTTACATTTTAACAAATTATATTATAAATATTTATAATATTGTCAAAATATGTAGATTATACATATTATATTATTATGATTTATCTCTTATATAGTTATTATTAATACAATTTTAAATACTTTGAACTTGATCTTATACACTATACATTATTTATTTAAGTCATATATAATATGGGTAAAACACTTAATAATTACATACATCATTATTTATGAATAAAATATTATTCATTATATTCAGTTTAATTATTTATGAGGGGGAGGGGGGAGAGGACATTAAAAGTTGATACGAGTAACCTTATTGTATCGTGTAAGATTATACATTTTAGTGAAATAAATCTACAAGTATTACAATTTGCAATATTTTAAAATTAAAATAATTCACCATGAATAAAATTTTAAACATTTAAAATAAAAAATGAATTTTTATTCACTTATTTGCATATGTTATAATAACGTATATACCTAGATGTAATTTACAATTACAACTTTATTCGGAAATGAAATTGAAAATATTACAAAACGAATACTAAAAAAAACGACATGTTTCAAATATTTTAAACAGTTCTATATTTATGTATATAGTGCTTCCGATCTATAAACGGAGAACAGTTTTGGAACACATTACGACGCCGTGGCACAATCAAATGTTCAGACCCTGCCCACATCACATTTGAAAATTTAATAGTAAAAAACCGGACTATTAGGGGGTGGGAGTACTTTGCTTATAAATCGGGATATTCGAAAAGACTAAAGAAAGTATAACGCAATATGTATGTTTAACACCTTAAGAACAAAACTACCAATAAATATGATTGAGTGTGATCTTACTAATTATAATATAAATAATATTAATTTATAATAGCTAGATGTAGGTAATGTACATAACTATTATATTGTCAATTATATTATAGGTACCTACTCATATTTTAGTATGTGCGTGCTACCACTGTCATTTTCCAAAAGAGCCAAAAAAAAAAAAAAAAAAAAAAAAAAAAAAAAATTAAATAAATGATATACATTATACATACCTATTACTTACTAAGTGTTTACACATTCGAAATATTTCGTCAATTATTTTTCCATTCTAAAAATAATTTGGTCAATTATTTTGGCTTTTCTTATATAAAAATACGCTCGAACATTTGTCATTATAATATAATTGATGGTAAATTCACATAACCTATAGTGTTGTAGTACGAAGAGCTGTAAATCTATTTTTTTGTACGTGCAAAGTAAATTATTGTGGAAAAATGTAATGTACACTTTTGTAATTTTTTCAAATGCAATTTTCATTTGCGTATTTGAGAGTTCACCTTAGACGGGCGAGTTTATTTAGATTTTTTTTGTTTTTCAATTCAAGTTGTACCTAAATAGTTGTTACAATTTTAATAACTAAAATTTTGAAAAAGAAAAAGAAAATTCTTAATAATAAAAACATGAACCTAGTGTAAAAAATAAACTTTGAAGATAATAAAAAAAATATAGTTAGAGTAACGTGCAATTAAGATTGTATTAAATTTTCAAGTTTTCAAATCTAAATTATCATTTTTATAACATACAATTCAAAATCTATAATTGTAATAAATATTATATAATTATATAATTATATTATTATTATTATATAATTATATTATTATATTATTATTATATTTATTATTATTATATAATTATATTATTATATTTATTATTATTATATAATTATATTATTATATAATTATATAATATATCCGAATATTCGAAACAAGTCCTCGACTCTAAAACCATTATATTACAAATTACGAGAAAATAACCATATTTTATTTTAAAGAATACCAACTACGCGTTTTCTCCATTTTTACGCAAGTTTTTGGTAGTTTGAAAAGAGGTGTTGAGAAAATCTAAAAATGCTCTTTGCTCAGAATTTGCCCAGAAGACTCGATTCAATTGGTACGCATGTACGATGTATCTACCCAATATACAGTTACAAATTTTATCAGGATATAGTATTTTTTCAGCTAAACATTGTAATATAATACCCGTGAGCTCTAAAACTCAGTGTTAGTGGGGTATTATTGGTATTAAGATATGTAAGACTATACTAACTGACGGTATTGAAAATGAATACTGGTTTGAAACGGTATACGAAAATACCGATAAAACCGGTATGCCAAATTACCGATATGAAACGGTATGCATATTATATAGTTTTAGTTGTTTACAGATTAAAAAATAAAAAAAATAAAAAGAACATATCATAGTAAAACCAATACAGTCCTCGCTCCTCTCTAAAAAACACATCGTTGTAACAACCAATAAATTTCGTTGCACACAGAAACTAAAAAATAATACTGAAATCCCTGGTCCATCCCCGAATCCACTTTGCCCATCTCTAATAATAACTATTGGCAAATAATAAAGTGACGTTAACGGGATTGGAAGTGTCGATTGTCTGTCTCTCTCTCTCTCTCTATCGCACACGTAACATAGCAATTTATACCATTACTATTTTCAACGTACCGATGGGGATCTAGTGATGCGATAAGGATTATAAAAATTGATCTGAATTTGACGTAATATCTACTTTAGATTGACTTTCACATATTTTTGGTTTTTTCTTTCAAAGTCCGCCTAAAATTAAGTTAATATATTCGGGCATTTAAAATAGAAATTTTAAATTTTTGTGAAAATCAAGGGGGAAAAGAAAAAAAAGTGAGAAAGCCGTTTTAAAGTAGATTAACCATGGTCAACCATTATTTAACCTTATTTACATTCATGGTCAACCATGGTTATTTACGGTTTTAAAGAATTATAATTGTATTTTTTGGTTTTCCTAATATATACTATTTATTTTTGGTCCTCGGGCTGGATAGCGTATAATTATTATTTTGAAAATGAAAACGAAGATAAATTATTGCATTCAAAAGACAATTCTGAGCGAAGTTCTGTATAATAGTATTTAATAGTAATAGTATTTAAAATAAAAATAGGTAACTATAACAATTGAATTTATTATTTTCCCTATATTTATAAAATATTTCCGTTATAAAAGGTAATTTTTCTTTACGCTTGGAAACTATTGGAGAAATCGAAAAATGACTTCTTCAAAGTAGGTACTACCTAAAACCAATTTGCTATCAAAAAAGTTCTTTCCTCCAAAATTCCTACATAACCCTTCTAAAAAGTTCTTTACATACACATTATATTCAAATAAATATATTCCTCGCTTCGCCTAGAATATAAAAATAAAAAAATTTAAATGATCAAAAAATAAAATATTGTAAAAATTAGATTTTTTTCGAAAAAAATTTCTTATTGTACTTTTATTATAATAAAATAAAACTGAACTTGAGTACCACTTTAAAATGTTCAAATCGTCTTCATATTTCTTTAATACGTTATATAGATGGCCATCAGATGTCCATAGGAATTTACAATATTTGGAAGTTTCCGATTTTATTTTAATAACCTTCTTTCCCAAAGTTCACTCTTTGAAAAATTGAAAATCGATTTTTGAGGTTAGTTTTTAAGTTTAAAAACTGAAATCAATACACTTCATTAAACACGCTAGTCCTCGACAACTGTGAAAGTTGTCATAAGAAAAGTGTACAATAGCTAACAACTATAGTTTCAGCCATAATAGTCATCATCAAATTACAAATTAAGAATAAAAACATAAAAGGAATACAAAAAAAGCTGGTCAGTAGAGGATGGAAAAAAATTTTGGGTAGGATACTAGTGGTGGATATTTTGCATTTAAAAGCATAGGATAAATAATTTCTTTCAATAAAACTATTCTAGTGAAGCTTCAATGTATGAGTATTATAATTAGCATTCAGATGGCTAGTAAAAATACGACATACATAAACATATTAGTGCTACAGTATCTAAATATTTGGTTTAAATGTCAAGTTTCTGGTATTTTAATTTTAAATTTATAATAATTTTCGTTTCTTTTTCGTAGTCATAAATATTACGTATCATCTATATAGTCGGTAACCATGACTAGTTTATCTGTTATTTTCCAATTTATAACAACTTTTCATGATATTTAGATTATAAAAGGTAGGCACCCAGTTTTTCGATACGCTTTTGAAAATTACGAAGAAAATCAAAAAGCAACCTTTTTAATGTACCAACTATAGAACAAATTTTTTTATCAAAAATTTCTATACCAGAAAATTCTTACTTTATTCTTTCTGCCAAAAAAGTGTAGGTATACATACCATACAAAAGAAAACAAAAAAAATGAATTAATAAATAAAAAACACATAATTATAAAACCAATATATTCCTGGGTACCATCAGAATTTTAAATATGAAAATTAACAAACGGGATACATAAGTATAACAGTATAATATACCTAAATAATTAGAAACAAATTATTAAACGTTGACTTGTAAAGTTGTAACATAGACATATTAAACAGCTTTTGGAAAATTATGTGCGGTTGTCTATAGCATATATTAGGTAAATATCATTAAAATATGTTCGTCAATTTCAGGTTTCAGAAGAAATCTAGTAAGAATATATCCTACGAAAAATCCCTTCACCGGAAAAGTCCTACTCATTTACTTCTATTCAAAAAATTCAAAATACACATATTATAATATAATATTAATATTTAAATTTATAAATCGAAATTACCACCCTAAATAGATTTATTCCATAAATACATAAATATTCATAAATAAGCGTCAGAACTGCCACTGCCCAAGTTTGACGGTTTTACGGTAATATGAATATAAAAAGTATAGGTACATATGTGTGTCTGTCTGCATTAGATGATATAGAAACTTTCATCATATTTAAAACTTCCCAAACCGTTTCTTTCGATAATCTAAATTCGGTTAGTTTTGAAATCCTGATCATCCGGCCATGTATATTGAGAAATGATCAATCGTTTCCGGTACTCTGTGTAGAGTCTACGACGAGAATTTAAATATTCGACGAATTCTTCGTCATCATCGTGTAAAATTATTTTGTTTTCAAATCGCAGTGTTATTAAATAATACATTTATACGTAATCACGTATGTTAAAAAACCTATACCGGTATAGGTATATATAATATATATAAAATGGAGTCAAAAATGTATAACAATTCATCAGTTGAGAACGGCTGGGCCGATTTGGCTCAATTTTTTTTTAATTGTTCCTAATTGCCCGGAGAAGGTTTTTAATTTTTTTGATGATTGATTTTTCGAGTTCCGGAATGTTTTTTCGAATTGAAAAAGCTACAGCAAGCCTATTAGCTTATAAAATTATCCATATGACATAATTAATCGTTAAAATGGGGCCGCCGGCCAACACCAAAAAAATGGAAAAATATGTCGTGTATTGAATATTAGGTATTATTATGATGAAAAATATACAATATAATTTTATAATAAATTATGAAATAAACTTGAGCACATGTGACTGAAATACTACACAATTTTATAGTTAAAAATATTACTTAATATTAATTATATTTTATAATATTTCAAATAAAAATTATTTTTATGTAATAAATTAAGTCTTGAATAAAATTATAATCGGATAATATTTATTTCACTATTTTAGAATACCATTCAATGCCTTGGTAGCCTTATATACATAATATATCTAGTTTTATATAATATTGTACAATTGTTTACGAGTAATAGTATATAGTTACTTATTAAAAGACGAAAATATAAAGTGAGTCTATGTACTGGGTAGTAGTGTACAGGTACTCAAGAATATTTGAATAATTTCATCCGTATAGGAATATTTCACCACGCTTAACCGGCAGTTAAACATTTAATTGGAGGAAAATGCAGCGATTAGTTTATCTGGTGGTTAAGAGTTGCAGTTAATTTAAACCCGATTTGATAAACAGTTAATTTGGAGCGGGTTTTTAACTGTCGGTCAAAGCTCACTATAACTGCTGGTTATAAAGACAATTATTGAAAAACTGACCCAAAGCGTATAAATTCAAATTTGTTCAAATTTGAGTAATATGATGTTGATATCACCGAGAATGTATGGTGCAGGTTATATATCATTAAGAATACAATAATTAATGATATTTAGATATTCGGAATAATTAAATGTCGAGTCTTCAAAGTACCCACCCACCTATATTAGTATTTGTATTTCTATGCATATTTTATGACAAAGTATTTTTATTCTAAATAAGCACGTACTTTCAGCTGTATAATTTTTTTTAAATACCTACTTTTTTTTTTTTTTTTTATTAGACGATCTAATTAAATATAGGTCAATGATCTCATTAAATATTGTCGTACTTATTATAATAAAGCGTTCTTAGATAATATTTGGTCGTATGATAGTAATTGTATTATTTGATACATTTAGAAATTATACGCATATAGCGATATATTATATGCATATAATTAAAAAAAAAAAAAAAAAAAAAAAAATCGCAGTTTATATTCGTCGTTGATCATCATCCGTTTATTCACAGGATCTCGCAGGATTGATAACATATAATCAATAAATCGTAATTATTTTAGTTCATTTTCTGTGGGTATATAGTAAAAAAAAAAAACAAAAAAACACACATTTAACCAAGATAGGTGTACCGTATGGTATATTAGGTATATATAATACGTATATGCTGTAATTATATAGTACGGTCGTACGGAATAATGTCAAGATCTATTTTAGTACCAATAATATATGTCTAATAAATACGTAATTATGTTGACACGTGATAAAAAGATTGTACAGTAATCTCTTGCAATTATGCGTCTAATTTGCGGGTCAATATTATTGTTTCTGGAACATTCAGTTCGGGATATCGGTTTGTGGACATTTTGTTAAGACTATCATTATTATATTCGATCAGTCAGCATCAATCGGTCACGGTGAGTGCGCATACTATAGCTGCAGGTGCCCGCACAGATATCGTATTTTAAAACATTTTAAGTTACTTTTATTTTTGTTTATAATAATAATAATAATAATAATAATAATAATAATAATTCGCGCATAGTTTACTTTTCATAAAAATTACTGATCGAATTTGAAATGTCCGAGTAATTACCTATGTCCTATACGATATTAGGGGATTTTTCGTGATCGAGCGTAAGTAAATATACCCTTATCTACATTTTCGAAAATGTATATATGACGCCTATACACCTAGTACGAATCTATCGATGACGGTCGATGTTCGAAGTATAATATACCGATAGATACACGCATTCAGCGCTGGGGAAGTCACTTTTTTTTTTTTAAGCAAGTTCAAAATAGATATTGTATCTAATTAAGTTAAATTAAAAGTTACATTTTAATTTTGGCAACAAAGTTTCACCCGAGTTAAAAGTTAAATGTTTGTTTAACAATAAATAACTCAAGTATCAATGTATAGTTACATAAGTGCACGGTGGTCCCCGGTTCAACTCCCAGGTAGCAAATGATATGGTAGCCAATGAGATTTTTCTCGCTGTTGACATATTCTGGTGTCTCTGGTGCAAACCGGCCATACACAATTACCAAACCCGTCCAATAATTTGGTAGCCATGCTTATCGTAGCTATCAAGAACCATCTTCGACTCCCTTAATATGTGAAGGTGCAAACCTGAGCGTGTTAGAATTTGGGAAATAAGAGGAGAATGTTGAGAACTATTAATTTATTTGTTTAGTTTAAATAATAAGGTAGGTACTTTTTTTTTTCGATATATATATTAGTATAACACGTCATTATACAGACGTTCGATTTATACGATCATAGAGTAAATCAGTGACATTATTTATTGCGATCAAACGATAGGGTAAACAAATCTAAGTTTTCGAAAAAACGGCAAGCGGGAGGTAGAAGTACTTCGCTCGTCGAGTGGATACTGCAGGTAGTGGATGTATCAAATTTGAAAGCAATGATATATCATTGAATGCAATTTATATAAAATGATTTTGAGTGGAGCTCGGTTTAATACACATAACTATTACAAAAAAATAAAAAAACACGTTTGAAAATGTTATGACGTCACCAAATGTATTATTTTAGTTGTAAAAAGTAACAATGGCGACTTTATTAGATATTTTTTAGTTTATAAAAAATACCCATTAAAAAAGGTAGTTTTTCTTCACGCTATATATACGTTACCCTATTTATTTATGGTTTCAGGTAAATGATCTTATTACAGAAAGTCTATTAACAGTGGATCTATAGTATATTATTTACAGTTTGTACGTTTACCATAAAATAAAGAGGTACAATTAGTTTAGATCTACCGTAAAAAGTCTACAACTATAGGTATATTCACAGTAATTAAAAAAAAGCCAAGTTCGTTAAATTGATTAAAAATGTGTTTTATATATTTTATAACATTATTAAATTATGTTTATATTATTCATCTCTTAGAAAATATATAGGTAATATATATGAGATATATAGGTGTTCCACAAAACTATTGATTATAATTCACCTTTTTTATGCTTGGTAATTTTCAACTAATTTCTTTATTCGCATAGTAAGTTTATTTGATATACGAATTTTTTAATGGGTAACGTACTTATTTTTTTCTTTCCTGTGACTAACGTAGTCGAGTGATCAAAGTATTATATTGTATGAATATGTATATGTATATATATACATAAGGTATTTTTGAGTTTATTCCAAAAACTTTCAAATCAAAGAATTGTTTGTGACAGTATTAAATTCATTGACTATTAAATGAATTATTAGGTTTAAAAATTTGATATTCCATTCTTCAACATTATATTATAGGTAGTAGTTCTTTGTAAATGGCTTAGAATTTACTCATGGACATTCCATATTTTAGGGAGAAATCGTGGTGAGGTAATGAGGACGTGCTGACTAGTGTTACTCTACTGCTATCCGCTATATATCTCCTCAAATCAAACACAAACACAAATTTAAATTTTTTTCGTTTTGTGCGATAAATAATGTGTAAATATATACTTATTGTAACATTTTTGTAAGTTTTAAAATGTCGATCGTTGAGTGCGTAACACAGTTTTATATTTTAACATATCGGCTAAGGTATTTTTGATGTAAGGTATTGTTTTTGTGCACGTAATAAATAATGATTTTATGTTTTTGAATCAAAAACGAATCGTTATTCCGCATATAAAATTTTATATTATAGGTGCACTAAGATTTAGGGTACAAAATAATATTTTAGGACCTTAATTTTATATTCTTATTATAACACATATTTGTATACCTATATATATATATAAATAAGCACTTAATAATATGAGTAAAACTCATATTAATACATAATATATACTAAAATAAATAATCCTCCGGAGTTTATAAACATAAAAATAAATAAACCTGAGTAAAATTAATAAAAAATATGAAAAAATAATATATGAAAAAGAAAATGTGCCTAGAGTATTCGAGAAAAGATTATAGGTAACAACTATTTTTGGCAGGAGAGAAGTTGCATCAATCGGCCAGATCGGTTATGAGTCGGCTAAATCGTTATAGGTGTGACTTTATTTTGCTTATTACAAAAAAAATAATCAATACAGCCGGCCAAGTTAAGCTCACTGTCCTCGATCGTTAGTCATCATCAGGATACGGTCGAAACTAGTTGTTACCTACCATTAATCTGTTTTTGAATACTCTAGGCACATTTTCTTTTTATACATTATTCTTGTATTATATATATTCATTTTACTTATTGCAATATATATTTATATAAGAGTATTACATTTTTTGAATTTTCAATACATTTATAAACGTTCAAAACACAGGGTAGATATCTGGGAAATAATTTTCAGTTTTATAACAAAAACAAAATCGAAATTTGATGTAGATACTGCAAAAATCAATGTTATAATAGTTTACGATAATTTACTATGGTGTGATTATTCATATCAAATTAATTTAAAATAAACTTAAAAACCATTTTTCTTTTAGGATCATCAAGCCCACCATTACGACTGATACTGATTGAAACTAATTGAACAATTTTGTTGATTAAAATTCAAGTTTAGGAGGGAAAAATCTAACGTTTATAAATCAGGCATGAGGGGGGGGGACTTCGATTCCGACAACGTGTGAAGTAAAATTACATGTGAAATTAAATCACAATAACAAGTTTATCAACTGCCGATGACTGATAAAATTATAATTTATATTATAATTACTACTGTTGTTTTCACGGCGAATACGCACGACACATTACGGATTATATTTTTATTTGGCTATGTCCAGTCGCTGGTATAGGGTCAACGTGTAATACAAATAATATTTTAGAATAAAAATAAATATTTTTGATTTAACGGGATCGACATTAACCGCAATTGGCAAATATTTTCAATACCAGTCGAGTGACAAATATACATAGTCTGCAAAACGCTCCTAATATTATGTTCAACTGTCTTACGTGTTTATATTGACCAAATTGCTGTAAGTAAAATGTTTTTAATAATTTATTTAAACATAGAACAATAAACTATATGTGCACACGTGTATGATGCATGTGTAATATAAGATCTTGACTTTTTTTGAAAAATTTAAGTTTTGATTTTTGTCATAAGTTCTAGTATTAGGTATGGTATAAGCATGGACCACATATACCAGTTGGTAGGTATATCGTATATATATATATATATATGTGTGTGTGTCTTGTATTTTTAATGTTATAAACCATCATAGGTTGATTATAAATGATCTATATATCGTATAAATATTAACGAGTTTTTGAAATTATTTTTTCTCAAAAAATTTATTTTCGAGCGAATTACTTGTTTAGAATTTAATTGCTCGTGTACTTATAATGAACTTAAAATTGAATTTATCGAGAAAAAAAACATCCCACCAAGTATATTAGTTATAGATTATGTATCTCCGTTAATATTTATAATAGGTTTTAATTTTAAAACTTCTGATTTTGTCATGTCGTGCATGTTAGGTTTAACTAATTATGGAATAGATAATAAGAATAGATATGCATGGGTGCTCATAGAGTAAATTTCAGAAGGAGGGTGTACAAACTTAAATAAATGATAATATTTTTATATTTACTACCGGTTGTTTTAGTAACAACCTATTGTCAGGTAATTCTCTAGGGAAGGATATGTCCATCCCTTGACCCCCCAATGGGCACCTATTAAAAATATGGACACTAAATACAATGCGATAAAATTCGCATACATTTCAAAATTTCTCGACGAGATAATGAAATGAATTAACATTTAATGTTCAGCCGACAAATAAATTAAATTATAATAATAACTAAAATTATTACAATTTTTTTTTAAGAAATTATAAGCAATACATTTTTAATTTTAATGACATACCAAACACTAAACCCAAGTGAAATATTATTTTATCTCTTATATAGATACTTGAAGTTGTAAGAAGTTCACTAAATAATTTTATATTTTTTTTTTGTTCTTTTGCCTTCTCTCCCAACTATTTGGGGTCAGCCATTCTAGTTCTCAACTTTCATTTAACTCAATCTTTTGCAGCCTCTTCACGTATATTAGCTCTTTTCATATCACATTCAAACACATCCCTTTTTAAAACATGTCCGAACCATCTTGAAAATTCTATATTTACTTTAAATTGGTAAATTCAAAGTTTACTACTGGGAATATTTTGATATAATATTAATACTTATACCGAAAGTTGTATATTTATCTATTCGTAAAAATGTTTCAATTTTAATATTTATAATATTAATTTTTAAATATATAGTAATTACAGTGTATAAATTATTGTACGAATTAAATAATATTTAATTTTTTTTAACTGATATAAACACGAATTAGGAATCGCAGTTTGTAATAAAAGGTCGTGCACCACCTATCGTCTGTAATTGATAACAACGGTGTGTTATAGTTACGGCGACAATGTATCTACTTAAATCATATTATTATTATTATATAATATAGTAAAAACTTTTAGGGTTTTTAAAATAGTCAATTATTATATTCAATCGACTGCCCGTTAATTAATTTTTAATTCGCGAAAACGATGTTTTATCGAAAGTAAATTTAAATTCATTATTATATAGTTGCGATAAAAACATATTTTATAATTATTACTTTTAAAAGATTTTTTACCACCGGAATGTGTTATCTGTCCATAACGCGTGTCGATTGAATTTAATAATAATAATAATAATAATAATAATAATAATAATAATAATAATAATAATAATAATAATAATAATAATTATTATTATAATTATTATTATAATTATATAAGTATAGCCAATTAGGTTTTACTACAGAGCAATTTTCCACGATTAAAACGTATGTAAATTAATAGCAAACTATTGCTATAGTCATTAGAACTGAAGGTAGAGATGTTTGAGGGCGAAAATAAAAAACCTATCTCGTTAAAAATAGTTTGAAACAATTAAAAATATATTTAATATTTTTAAAATATAACACGTTGAGCAGAGATTCTTTTTATAATTTTTCCACAAGAACATTGACATTTTTCCTCAAATAACACGATGTCTAATACTAAGGCCGTCCGCACACTATAATAGCTATACCGAAAAGAAGCGAAACTAGTTACCGCGTGATTCAAATCACTAACTGGCTGGTAACTATCAGTTTCGCACACGGAGCCTACTAAACTGGTTTACATAGGTATTAAGTAATAATAGATATATTTAGTTTTTACGTAGGTATATGTTTTAAATAACAATACTGGAAACTGAAACTAAAGCAGCTAAGTGACTATGGTAAGTCGAGTCACTTGAAATTGGCAACATAATATTACAGATATCATATTTTATAGCGACCGAATATATTGAGCGTCTATATTTAACAGTACAGTTTACCGCCGTGAGTCAACTATAAATTACTGTAAATTCGTAATTAATTTAATGTATATTATATTATATGTTATATCAAACGAAAAATTTAAACATAAATCGGGTACAGGCAGATAGAAATTAAATAAAAAGTGTATAACAATGTACGAATAATTACGATTCTAATACTAATTATTAAAACGTGATATCACTGCGGTCTGCGGACGTATAATTTTCAAATGTCAAACGCTATTTTACTTATACTGATACGCTGTTCATAGGTTACGCACATTTAAATAGTTCATTGCTGAACGTCGATTAAAATAGAAATTATTATTATATTTTTTAATCGTATAACATATTACTATAGTATAGCCTTACAAATGACAAAACCCAACTAAATCGTAATATATTCTTTTAGCGCGGTATGTTTTACGATTCAACACATTTTTCCCTTTTTAATATATTATTTTGTTATTACACGATAAATTTACTTATATATATTGTATAAAAATTCAATTCTTATCAATATGTTAATTTTCATTACTGTGATATCGAAATGATCTGATAAACGGACTACGTTAAGACATGTTTTTTTGGAACATAATGAATAATGATGATAATCGCTTTCAAATGCAATATATGATTACAAATAACGAGTATTATATTATATTTATAATATAGTTGCTGTATATTATTAATCGTGAAGCGCTAAATCACAATTTACTGAAAATCTAATGCCAATTAAAAATAATTATGACCTATCATAACCTATAATTAACGAACTTAGAATATATTATTCTAAGTTCGTTAATTCGCATTCGGGAGCTTCCATCGAATGCTCCGTTATACGCCTGTTATTCTGTCATGAAATTTTCTCTTTGTTTGCGTTACTGCAATTATTGTATAACTGTACATGGTATAACTGCAGTTGCAGCAATATTATACATTAAGTGCCTCCCTCCACATATTTCATGCCCTATTATCAGACTATTTTACGTTGACAGAGGTTAACAGTAGGTAACGAGTTTAAAAATTAAGTTACAAGTTATTTTTTTAGATAACTTTCAACTTAACGAGATTTTTTTACTAAAATCAATATAACTAACTTAACTATAAACCAATTAAAAAAAGAAGTAACTTACTCAGCCTTGGCGTTGATTATTCTTATCTCGAATAAATCAAAACCTGGCGAGTTAGCTTGCTTTCAGCCCTCCCTGCATGCGCCAATATAGTCCACAGTTGCGATAGTGACTTTTTAGAGTATCAAAACCACACCACTATAGACACTGGTACCCAGCATCTCACAAGATAACATCGTTGCAGTACAATCATTAAACTCGAAAAATTGTACTACATATAAGTGAATGTCACACCAATAATTATTTTCAGTATTCTCGTAAAACAAACAAAAATTAATTAAAAATATATTTTAGAAATGAAATGCCTATTATAAAATTAGTATAAAACAACGTTTAGGAGACAAACGGGAGTTTTTGAAATATCAATTGTTGAAAGCGTTACGGAGATTTCAAAAATGTAAAAAAAAAAACATTCTATTTTTGTATTTTCGATGATGATCTGAATATTTAGAAAATTATAAAACCCTGACGAAAATTTCTGAAATCATCCATAAATTTTTTAATAGGTGTTAGTTATAACTCTAAAGCGTCTATTTGTTTGTTTTATTTCAAATTGGTTATTTATTCAACAATAATCATCATCACACGTCATTAGAAAACGGTACAGATACTACAGGATCAATAAATTATTAATATTAATATTAATTACTAATAACTTTATACAACTTTATTGTACTTGTTAATTTTTCAATTGTCAAATTTAAACTTTTCTTAAAATCAAAATTAAATTAATGATGTTTCTCGATCAATGTCAGTTGTACGGTAGCATTGCAAAATGTATTATAAAATAAAATAAATAAGTTTAAGAAGCTACTTATTTAATAAATTTTTTTTTTAATTATAACAATACGTCTAAATCGAGTATCGTACTGTTATTTTGTATAATGTATAGAATTTTTTTTTCATTGTTTTTTTTTTTTTTTAGAGAAAACGCAAGTTTAAAACAATATATACAGAAGTATGAAAAGCGCTACAACGAAATTTTTAGGTAAGGTATAACAACAAGGAACCAAGTATACACATCAGTATAATATATTACATAATTATCGTAATTTTAATAATTAATATATTGTTAAATTATTAACAGTCCACTCGGTGGCTGTACTTGAACATATACTTATTCGTTTTTAGTTTTTACCCATATATATTCTTTCTATTTGTGGACATTCGATGAAGTATTGTTGATATTTCGGCCATCGTTGGACATCGATAGATCAGATAAATAATTTAATAAAAAATATTATTCATTTTAAATCTTTTTCTTCATTTTCCATTTTATCCCACAGTAGCGAAGTAAATTACACTTATTCCCTTTAATAATCTCTAACAACTTTTTCTTTGACCCACCTCTCACTTACCTGCTATTTATATTTAACTCCTTTGCGATTTAAGCTCTTTTATTTTATTTTCTCCTCTCAATATGCTCAAATCATCTCAGCACATATTCTCTCTCATTAAAACCTTCTTATATTTCTGATACTTTTATTTTATTTTTGTCTATTTTATTCAATGCTCAACACTCATTTCCATATATAACTAATTGTAGTTTTATACAATTTCTCTTTCATCCTACATAGTTCTTTTTTTGTCACACAACACACCCATAGTCTATGTCGATTTCGTCCAGTTATATCTTATCTTACTATCTACACCCTAACATTTTTCCGTGGTTTTGAATACTTAACTGAATTTCTCAACTAGCTTTTTGATTTTGACAAGTCGAAGAGTATCAATAACTTCATTTCTTCTATTCTGCCATTTTAGATTCTGAGCGTAGCGAGGAAGCTACCTAGTCTGGGGTTAAAATAGGGGGACGCAGGGGGACTTAGTCCCCTTACCTCTGACGATGGTTAAAAAGCGTCCCCTTTAATATTTTTTCCATAAAATACGTCGGAACGCTCAAATTATAACCAAATATTAATCAATATAATAATTCAGACACTAATTTTATTATTATTATATTTGTTAAATTTTTCTTTTTCTTTTTGTTATTTAATGTTAAAGGAAATAGAATTTATACTCCTATTTAAGTACTTTATAATTGTTTTATATTAAAATAGTTCTTTATTAAATTACGAAAAATTGAGCTTCATATATATATATATATATATATATATATGTATGCAGTGTGATTTTTTAAGCATGCTCACTCTACTCTTAACCATGTATAATGCGTAAATTTCTAGTAAAATTTAAAGCACTGATAACACTATAAATTTTTATTTTTATACTATTTTTATTTGGGTGATTTCTTTAGTTTTTTAGTTTTTTCTTAAATGGCAACCACTACTAATAACTTTAAACACTGTGAAAAAAATTAATTTTCTTTCAAAATATTAAATGTTTACAAAAAATTATTTATTTTATAAAAATATAATATTATTAATGCTTTAAATTTTATATGAAATAAATTTCAAATTTGTTCATTATTCAGGGTTAAAAATGAGGTAAGCATGCTTAAAAAATCACTCTGTATATACATATATATATATATATATATATATATATATTATATATTATGGGTACAATAATATAATAATTAGGGCACGGACTTTTATGCCCTAAAAATATGAAAAATGTCCTGTAAAAGTACGAATTATTGCCTTAAAAAAATACCACAATATTAAAAAAATACAATAAAAATGTATTTAAGCTCAACAAAAAATAATTCTGAGTAGATTTGTATTATATTATTTAAAAAATATAATTTAAAATTAATTTCATATTAGATATTTACTGTTATCGTGCATTTATACCCTATATTATAAATCTGTATTATCGATATTATCGAAACTTTGAGAATTACATATAGGTACTAAAAATGACGATTACTAATTTACGAAACAAGATAAATATTTTTCATTTTTTTACATAATATATTTTTAAACTGTTTATTTTACGCTATATTGTATTTATTATATTTATTTATTCATACTCACAGCATAATATATATATATATATATAAATACCCTAAAAATGAAAAAATGCTCTAAAAATGTCAAAAAATACTAAGCCCAAAATGCAAAAAAAAAAAAAAATCGAATTTTGTACATGGAAAGCTTTGCCTTAGACCACCCACTAAAAAATGTATTTTGCATTAAAATCCGCGCCTTAATAATGATATATGGAACGCTTAAAACTATACGAGGACATTAATGCCCCCTGAATTTTTTTTCAACTCTAAGCACTGTACCTAGTGGTTTTACAATGTTGTTTATTTATTATTTTTCATATTTTTCTCGGGTAACAAATTTTCTACCAGAAGTAATGCTCTGATTTTTACAAACATACTCGGTTTCCGATAAAAAATGTCATCTAGTTGATACTTTAGAGAAGTCATTTTTCGATTTTCTTAATATATTTTTAATGCGTAAAGAAGAACTACCCAAAAATGACGAAAAAATGGCAAAAATACGATTTCGTCAATTCCAGATTTTTCACTTCTTCGTAATTTCGAAAATAATGACTATAAAATATTGAAATTAACATGGAAATATCGAGTATTTAATTTAGTCAATTATTCACGTTGAATAAACTATTTTTAAATTTTTGCAATTTTGGGCTATTTATAGACATTTTAGGTTTCGAGGTTTTTAAGTCATAAAAAAGATAATTTTGAGTTTTAAGACCTGAACATTTTATACAATGATAAATATAAGTTAATCGAATTATATTCAAAAAATCTCGAAAATCCGTAGTTATTATTTTTTCAACAAAATTATCAATTTTGAGGTATTTACGTCCAAATAGTTGGTAAAATGAGATTTTAAGACCCGAACGAATTCAATATAACGTTAGTCATGCATCACTTTAGTTCAATTTAAAATATCGACAGGAAAAAAGTATTTTTGTTGGTATAATTAATGTTTATTTTATTTTATTTTTTTTTTTTAAGTCCACGCGCATTTAGCGCAGCATGTCCTACAGTAACTATTTGCATCTATGAAATTGCTGCTTTTTCCAGCTACATTTGTTTAAAAAAAATGGCGGGAATAAAATATATAAGTGCATTTGTAGCATTTGTTTTGACTGATATCGCGTTGATTATATTATGCTACAGTGGTGGATTTGGGGAGGGACGCAGGGGAACGGAGCTACTCTTCATTTTTTTTCATGTTTAACAGCGTACCCCTTAATTTATTTATCAAGGAACGCAGTTAAATTTGTTTTAACTTTTATTTAACATTTTTTTTTTTAAATTATAACTTTTTTTTGGAAAAATCGTGAAATTACGAAAATGAATGTTTTTTGTCCTTATCACATAATAAGTTATAGAAAAAAAAAACATGATATAAAATGTTAAATAGTTGATCTTATTAAATCGTATTGGTATCATATAGGTAATAAATAATCTTCATTATCCGTGAATGGCTAAAGCCTAAAAGGATGGCGAAATCAATGCGACACCGATAAACTACATCTATAACTTCCTCGATTATTCATTTAAAAGAAAAGTGTTAAATTATTTTGAAAAAGAAATGCTTAAACTATGCTATCTTGAAAATTATGTAATAAAATATGGATTTTTCTATTCTATTCATGTTATATAATAATCTAAAATGTTTTTAAAAATGTCCCCTGGTTAAGAAACTTTGAATAGGGGGTGTGGGGGACAAAGTCCTTCACGGCTTACTTTTTCTTTAATATGTCTCGGGACGCTGATTTTTTAATTAAGCTCAGAGTCCGTCCTTATTTTTTTTTCCAATTCAACCACTGATTATGCATATAAAGTACGTTGTCTATATTTATTCGGAATATATAATCGAAGATAAACCGTAATAGGTACATAAAGTACGGTAAGTATAAAGTTGGGTAACTTCCTATACGATAGTGATATGATTAGAACAGTACACACGAGCCTCACAGTACCTAAAATGCGATCTATAGTAGGTACCCGAATACACGTAGGTACGACACATACCTAATGGTTAAACTTACCCGAATTACCGAATAACCGAATAGTATACACCGGAGGAGCTGCGCTCAGAATCATCGCTTTCGACTGCAACACGTCCACCACCAATATTAGAGTATGCAGTCGGGCCCCCCCCCCCCCACAGACGACCGACGATCGAAGTGTACATTTTTAAAACTATACATTAAACATTCGATTTTATTATAGACGATTTCCATCGTCACGGCTTCTCTTGTACAATTTTTGTAATATATATATTGTATAATACGTGTATATTCTCCTAATTTTTATTTTTTTTTCGTTTTTTTTTTTTTTTTCGCAGCGAAATTACCTCAAAGATGGATAATGACCGTGATGGGCATGTTGGGCGTGTCGATAGCGTTTACGATGCGGGGCTGTTTGAGCATAACGATGACGCAGATGGTGATGCCGGTGGGACTGAACGCCAGGAAAGAAGCGAACGCGGGCATTTGTCCGATGCCCAGAGTCCAGCACGCGAGCAACGAGACGGTCGCGTCCGCGGTCCTCGACTATAGCAACCGGTTCGCGTGGGACGAAGAGACCCAGGGAATGATCATGTCCGCGTTCTACTACGGTTACATCATCACCCACATCCCCGGCGGTTGGCTGGCGCAAAGTTTCGGCGGCAAGTTCACCATGGCCTACGCCATACTATCCACGTCCACGCTGACGCTGCTGACGCCGACCGTCGCCCGCATGGGATCAACGCATCTGATGGTATTGCGTTTCGTCGAGGGGCTAGGAGAAGTAACGTCAATCGTTCCAATGTAGACATTATGTTAGATCGCGTACGGAACACGAAACGTTATCGACGACCGTATGGGTAGCCGCAGGGAGTCCGACACCGGTGGCGCATTTAGCAAGGAATATTTTCCAGTGAACCTCATGGGCATTTAGTAAAATATCGTCTGACGAAAAAGTTAAAGCTATTTAAAAATATCAAAAACTAAAAATGCCGTAACTTTTTTTTTCTGACAATATTTTACAAAAAAGCCCATGAGGTTCACTCGAAATTATTCTTCTCGTTAAATTTCATAATAGGTGTTTAAGCTCTAAATCCATCCAAAATGCCATAATTTCAATTTTGCGTTGTATAATTTTGCTATATTGCCAATTAGATGGACGGAGACGGAAAATGCGGGTATAGCATCCTCTTAAGACATTTTTGTATTCACATTGCAAAATAACTGTTTTTATATAAATTTGTGATATAGAATACATTTTTAAAAAGGAAGAAGCCAAAGAACATAAGGTAGTAGTTCAAGGTCGTCGGACTAATCTCATCGAAAACATTAAATTATTATAAAATATAATGGACCCCCCCCCCATATAATATGTGAGTATTGGACCCCCTGTCCAATACTCACGTAAGTCATTGGTTTAGGAGAGTAATTGGGAAAGAAAGTATACAAGGCTGTCCTGAAGAAATATTTATGAAGGGGGAGGGGTGAAATTTGAAAATAATTTCATCAATTTTTTTTTCCCATCTCGCCGACTAAATTCCGAAACACATCATTCGAAACATAAATAAGCAAAAAAAAAAATCAACTTTTTCTACGTTTGCCGACTGATTTCCAGAGTTCGGGGGTGAGACTCCCCTCTTCGTTACAGCCCTGTAAGGAAGTCAAGGTACTATCTCGTTAGTATATTTTCGCATGCCACAAAAATACCTGTTTGGGCGTCTTGGTCAGCATGCCTACAACAAAAGTGCTAGTTAGGAGAGTGGTTGCAAATTTGTGTGAATTCTTTATTTTCATAATTATTGTATATGTTCATGTTTTTATACGCAAATAAAAATCGTTATTATTATTACTTTAGGGATTCTCTTCTATGTTATACGCATGCCATAAAGCGTTTTTAATATTAATAAATTAAGCCGGAAAAAAGTCACGTAAATTAATATTATGTTCACATAGGGCTACTTTCACTAATTCTTCTTCTTTAACAGCTTAGCGGACCATGTAGATCCATCGCTGCCACCACTATTTCCTTCCATCGGTTCCTATCATTCGCATCCTCCATTTTCACGTTTTCATGGATCATTCTTAAATCTTTTTTTATTACGACCTTTCATCTTGTTCTAGATCTTCCTAAAGGTCTTTCCCCACAATTTTTCCTTCTGTAACTCGTTTTATAGTCTTTCCCTCTGCCCTCTAAACATGTCCAGCCCACTACATCCTCTTGCCTCTGCTATATGACAGGATATTCATGTCTTCCATACAAATTTTGTAAGTCATTATTGTGTCTTCTTTCGTACGTTCTCGTTTTCATATTATAAACAGGGCCCAAATATTTTTCTAAGTACTTTTCTTTCTGTTGTACCTATTTAATTTGGAGTAGTCACCTTTTGTAGTAATCCACGTCTCACACCCATATGTCAAAACCGGTTTTAAGTAGCTTCTGTATAAAGTTACCTTCGATCCTTTCGATAACAATTTCGACTTGAATAGTTTTAGTAAACTGTAATAACATCTGTTCGCGCTAGCTACTCGTTCTTTTATTTCTTCATGTACGTTATTTTTGTTGTTTATATTTATCCCTAAATATTTAAACGCTTCTACTTTTTCGAAAACATAAGAATCTACTTGTAAACTTAAGTCATTACCATCGTTTCGTGAGATATACATATATTTTGTTTTACCCGGCTTAAACTCTAGACCCATGATCTTTCCTGTTTCCAAAAGTTATATTGTGGTTTGCTCCACTTCGTTTCTAGAACTCCCCAGAACGACCACATCATCCGCATAGGCAAGTATGGTTTCAATTTTGCCTATTTCCATTTTTCGAGTTTCGTTAGCTACTTTCACTAGTATGATATTATACTATAGGCAGCACCTATATATATATATATATACTAGGTAAGTAGGTACTCACGATAGGATTCGTTAGCATACGGAGATCTCAATGCCGACGAAGTACTTTCTCGGGTATTGCTGCGACACGATACGTAATTGCCCGGAGTGACGGGGTATTATGGAGATTTTAACGATTTTTAGAAATTTCGCCGGGAAACCTCGGGATATCTTCCGGAAGTCCTCGGTGCGGACGTCTCACATTGGGTGGCGGGTGAACTGTGTTTCACAAAATATAGTTTCGAAAAAGTTAAAATTAACTGTTTTACAATTTCATTTTTAGGGATTGACATTTCCGGCGCTTTGTTCGTTACTAGCACAGTGGGCACCACCACTGGAAAAAGGGAAACTCTCCACATTAGTATTCGCCGGTACGTACATTGTACAGATTATACACGTCATATACTCTAATGATATCCTAATATATTTTTTTACAATGTAATTTATCACGTTGCTTGATCAGGTGTACCGATAGGAAACATTTGCGCCAATTTATTCAGTGGTTTCATAATGTCTTCCGTGCCCGAAAGTTGGCCCAATGTGTTCTACAGCTTTGGGATCATCGGTTTGATATGGCTGGTGGTCTGGCTGTCGATCGTTTATAACGATCCGCTGTCTCATCCATATATATCGGCCACGGAATGTAAATACTTGCACGAAACAATTGGATGCATCGAACGAAGACGAGTGAGTGTCGATACAACGATAATATATATTATATTATATCGGTATATTCTGCAGAGGTGGGTACAAATATGATGGATCCGTGGAGCCTGAAGCGCCCTTCCTCCTTGACAAATTCTAAAGTTTGATATAATATTAATAGAAAAAAGGTAGTTTTCATTTATACTTGAGAAAATTACTGGGAAAATGAAAATTTTCTATCTAAAAAGTTCTTTGCCCTTGCCCGAATAAATGTATTTATAGAGCTTCGCTCAGAATATCTAAAATATTAGTAAAGTATCTGAAATTAATATTATCTGAATAAATTACGATAAAATAACGAATATTTATTTACAAACAAGCTCGTTTTTCACCGTAGTTCATTCAATATTTTCGGTATTATTATTATTATTATCACTGGGCTGAGTAAGTTAACTAATTTTTTTTAACTCATTGAATGAAGATTACCTATGTAAAAAAAAAACTAAATACAAATAATAGTCAAATAATAATTAGTTAAATTTTAAAAGTAAACTAACATTTTAATTCGCTTAATTTAAAGTTTACATTTTCTAATAATAATAAAAATGGAAAATTAAGTCCCTAAAAGTTTGTATTATCGGATATTTTTTTAAATAATAGTTTTGTGTTATGAATTGATTTTCAGAGGCGGAACTAGAAATTTTGACGCCCAGGGAAAAGTTTATAAAAAAAAAAGTCACCAACTTTTTCTTTATCCGTAGCCGAAATATCAAACGAAAATAAACAAAAAAAGGTATAATACGTCAGTATTAATGTGTATTATACATTTTAAAAATATTACGCCAATCAAAATATTTATGCCATCCAAAAATTTTACGCTCACGGATCAAACTCCGCCTATTCCCCCCTAGTTCCGCCTATGTAAAATTTTTTTATGCGTAAAAGTGATTACAAACATTTCAATTTTATTTATATAATATTGTGTAAAATGAACTTAAAATGAACTTGTCAGTGATTTAAAAACAAATTGACTATGAAATAAATAATTGGTAACAACCGATAATAATTTATATAAATATATAATATTATCTGATTATTTGTAATACCTACTTCCCACGGGTAGCATAATTGCGTAAACAACCATTAAATTATCAAATTAAAACCGTTTCTTCACAAAATTAATAACAAAATAATAATACGATTAATAAAATATACGGTCGTATCAACGTATTAAAAAAATTTAGCCGCAAATATTATAGACATTCGTAAGTTTTTGTATTTTTGAACTTATGAACATTTTAGTATACAGTTAAATTTTTAATTTTTGAATACCATTCAACTACCATTAAGAAGCGGTATTCGGTTGAGATATAACCGTTAAAAAAAAATAGTCGGTTTTGATTATCGGTTTGGTAACCAGTATTTAGTTTTTTTTTACTCTTGTTGGTGTTGGTTATGGTTACGAAAAAATTTAAAACTGGGTTTTAATAGGTTTTCATCCCTGACGCGCAGAGAAGAAAATAATATATTGCAAAATAATTCCATTCCTTACTCTATGACTTTTCTTTATAGGAAATCTATAAAATGTATTTTTTTTATGTATTTTTCCTTTTCTATTTTTGGATTCACGCCCATCCTTGTCGATGTATCGATATAGATTTTGTGAAATTCGAGAACTGTCTATATTTATTTGGTGTTTATTTGTTTACGAGGACTTGTCACCTACACCGTGGAAAGCAATATTGTTGACGCCGGCCATCTGGGCATTAATCATCGTAGAAATCGGATTCGATTGGGGCTCTTATACGATTGTTAACGATCTTCCCAAGTACATGAACGACGTATTACATTTTCCGGTGAAACAAGTGAGTTTTGACATTCAAACGTTTTAAAATTTTAACATTCGTTGGGCTATTAACTTATCGATAATAATATACGTTGTGTATCGAATTTAGAATGGCTTTTTAACTGCTGCCCCTTACTGTGCTCAATGGATCATGTCGATAATTTCGAGTATATTTGCGGATTACGCGATAAAACATAATATTTTTTCAGTCACTCGAGCCAGAAAGATCTATGCTATTATAGGTAAGTCGTATATTAAAATATAAAATATGTCCATGTGTAAATAAATATTAAACAGTATATTCGTAATAAATATAGTTATTTTTTTTTTTTTTACTATATAACTATTATTTAATTTAAATATTTAATTAACTTAACTTGAATAAAATATTTATAGAAATATTTGATACGTTGGATTTCTGAAATTACAATTTTATTACATGGATTTTTATATGTGTCCTTTGGATATGTTGATCTATAATGTAGATTCATATATACATTAACAAAATCGATTTGAAATGTTTACCGAATTAATGATTTCAGGAACTCTCGGTCCAGGATTGGGGGTGATGTGCGCCTCGTTTGTAGGCTGTCATAAACTTGCAGCTACACTCTGTTTTACCATAGCGATGGCACTTATGGGATTGTCCTATCCCAGCATTCGCATCAACGCTTTAGACCTGTCGCCTAACTATTCGGCTTCTATAATGGCGCTTGTGAACGGTCTCGGTAGTCTGTCCGGGATGGCCTCTCCGTACGTCGTCGGTCTTTTGACACCAAATGTAAGGCATTTCGTTAACAATATACTCATATGTTTTGCTCGTTATTTATTAAACTTACAGACTGTTAATGTTTATACGAGGAAGGAAAATTAAATAGTTATAAATGTTTAAAAACTTAAAATATATTTAAATGGAAATCTGGGGAAAGGCAGGTCAAAGGTAAAGCGGTGTTAGGGGTTGTTAATGGAAATACGGGGACATGTGAAGTAGACGGACAGAGATGGTTTTGTGGATGAAGATATGCGAGGGACGGTCATAAGAGTAGCTGACTCCATTCGTGTCAGATAAATGTGAAGAAAAATAAAACAAAAAAATAATAGGACTTGTAATCAAACTGACTGTTATTTACGTACTCGTCCAAAGTATTGTGGATATTCAATAGTACTTATATACCTAATGACAAATCAACTTAAACTTGCATATTAGAATTTAGATTAAACAAGAAGCGATGACGTAATATTATGTATTAATAATTTTAATGTAAAACACTTTATATTATACCTACAAAGTGTTTCGTTAAACATACTCACTCTGTTTTTACCTTTTAATTATGCATAACATTCTTGATTTTTTACTCAGTAAAAGTATCTACACTATATTTTCCAAATATTTAGGATTCTTTTATGTTAATTTTTAGGGTGTCTTGTGGCGATGCAAACTTTTTTTTAATGGAAACCTCTATATTGTCATGAATTTTTTTATTCAGGTATTTTCCTAGAAATTTTGATCCATTGAAATCAACATAAACATTCGAACATATTAAAATTGTTAGATTTTTTTTTTATAAAAATTTCTCATTCAAGACCCTTTAATAATTGATCATCAAAAATGGGCGTCTTCTCAATTGGTTCATTATTTAGATTTTTAACGATTTATTGGTTTGGCTTTGAGTTTTTACTTATTTTCCTTGGTAATGTATGAAATAACAAAGTGTATAAGGTAAGGTACCACGGTACATGCAGTTTACAAATGATATAGTGCTGGTAGAAAAGAGTCCCGAAGTAATGAATATAAGACTTGAAGAGTTAAAAGAAGCTCTTAAGAGTAAAGGACTAAGGATTGATAGTAGTACAACAGAAGACGAGTGTAGCAGAGATGAGAATGTTAAGGTGTTTGAATGGAGTGTCTGGAGGAGATAAAATTAGAAATTAGTGTATATAAGAGGTAGGTATAGGTGTATACTTCATTAGTAAAAAAATTAGAGAGTATTGATTGAGATGACTGGGACGTGATTTAAGGTGGAAAAGACAGTAAAATTAGTAAAGATAATGTATGTTAAAGGAAAGTGGGGAAGAAGGATACCAAAAAGAGGTGGGCGGATGTAATAAACAGTGATATGAGATGGATAGATGATGTAAGTGAAGAGGATGCGGAAGATTGGGTTATGTGGAAATGGAGGACTGGGGTGGCCGGCCGCAAATAGAAATGGTAACTATATAGGAATAACAACGATTTGTTAACTAAACGTGTTTATCAATATTTCAGAGGACGATTTTCGAATGGCGGTTGGTTTTCTGGATAATGCTCACCATGTTGATGGTAACGTCCACAATATTTTCCATTTTCGGAAGCGGAGAATTGCAGTCGTGGGATAACGGAGAGCCATTATCACCGCCGAGCACTCCAGAAACCCGAAAAAAACAAACTAAAAATGATTTCCAACATTTATGAAACGTTGTTCCTGGAGTAACCCAAAAATATTATACTATTTGATTTATGCTTAGATCCTTATAACTAGATAATAATAATACCATGGACGAACCCGTCATAATCTATATTTCATCTGCGCAAATAACGAATTATTTGAAGCGTATATATCGTATATGTATATAAGTAACGAGTTAAAAATATGATTTTTATAGTTAAATATAATTATACTCACGTATTAGGTACCTCCTGTACCTAATAAAGTACATTTGTACCGATTTTAAGAACTTTGGTACGAATCAGACGATTTTCTTCGCTCGTCGCTAGTATTATATATTATGCTTCCGTGCAGTTTTGCTGATTTTGCACGGTTCCGATGCGTTTGGCACCGCAAGACGTTGGCGGATATATAGGGGAGACGTTCACGTTTATCCGCAGACCTCCCCCGGAAATAATCGACTCCTAGTTGTCCGCCTATGAGTGTACCGATCTAAGGATTTATGGATATATCGAAATCATAAAATCAAAAATTGTCTTATTAAGTCTGTGTATATATAATATATAATTGTAATGATAATAATATGTGTTGGTAGACGTAGAATAACATTAAATTTATTGAGACAGCACATTATGTACCTACCTATTTAGTTTTGTATTGAAATAGTATACTTTTTATTTGTAAACATGTGATATTACATTATCATATTCTTATGTACCCTGTACGGGTAAAATTTATTTAGCCCCCCTTCTATTCCCATCTAAAATGGGCCTACTACCTATACACTCATATACGCCCATTGTAACTATATATATATAAAGGCGAATTTGTGTTGTTTTACTAAGGTTTCTTAAACTGAAACTTTTGTACGATATTTTGTATTTAAATAAACACGATAATTTTTATTCTTTTTTTTTTTTTTTTTTAATGATAAATAACTCCTATATACTATAATATAACATATATGTTTCGTTTAAAAAAAAAAAAAAAAAATTTATATATATATTTATTGTCGTTTTCTGAACGCATTCCTCTGGTACCTTGTGGCATCGATTAATTACCTATATAATATGATTAAACGTGTAATTAATCTTGATTTTGTTTTTCACTAGTTTCCGTCTATTTTCCGTTACTTTAATTATAACATTTCAATCATTATTTCAGATGCTGTAGAAGCTTAAATTTTTTTTTTTTGATTCTCGATCTACGATTTGTTGGAACCTATGTTTATTAAATAACGTGCGCCCGTGTTCCTTAAGGGGGTTCGGAGTCGGTCATTTTCTAAGGAGTATTATATGGGCAATTTATCGTATACAAGATAATATTTTTAATTCAGAATTTAATGCAGTTAAAGAGGTCATTGAAGCTCAATAAAGCTAATAATAAATTAATAAATACGCTCCTTGGGCTTAGGTATATCTATATCCATCATTATAGGTCAAATATGAATCGCAAGCGTGAAAATGATGAAAATAAGACCGTATAATAAATCACTTTTTAAACAGAAAGTTGCTTTCGCCGTGACAAAATTGTGAGTCCTTGGCTCGTCCAATTTTAATTCTGTAAAAAGCGTAAGATTCTTTGACATCATTTCTAGGTTTTAGTCGAGGCGTTTTTCGAACTATAAATTTCCGCTTTAGATATACACAAGTAAAACATTTTTAAAATATGGAAATTTTGTTTAATCATCGAAAATTCATATTTCGAAAAACGCATCGATTAAAACCTAGAAAAGATATCAAAAAATATTATGCTTTTTACGGAATTAAAATCGGATCAGCCAAAGTCGCGCAATTTCGGCACAGCGAAAGGTTTAAAAACGATATTTTTTTGACAGACTCGAACCACCTTAACACGAGCCACTACTGTGCCTATATAATTATAGCATTATGTGACATTTTAGATTCTGAGCGATGCCAAGGAAGGAAGTGGTTTTATAATGATGTTTGTTCGTTGTTTTTTTTAAATTTTTGGTCAGTAATTTAATACATACAGGTGTGCATAAGATTTTGTGTCAGATAGAGCAAAAATTCGAACTGGCCTTATAATGGTGATCCCTATAATGTCTTGCAAACGGCCCATTTTTTTCATCAAAATGTTACATAAATATAGGCAGTAGGAACTATCACAAAATGTAGTCCTTATACTTAAAAATTTATTCCCGAAATAGATCATGTATTTTTAATAGTTTTTGGAAGATTTCGGAAAGTTTTCGATGCGAGTAATATAAGAAAATCTTGGATATTGTGATTTTTTTCAATCAAAGAACATACATGATAAATATTTTTTAAATTAATTTAAGAATTTATTTATTTGATTTTATTTTTTCATTTACCACATTAAGCCCATTAAATATAATTATTACATTCAAATTGAGAATAAGTTTTAGGTGCAGCAAAAGAACACTTTGCTATATCCTTGCGCGCACGATTATGATCCAATCGTTATACACGTGTAAGTAGGTATATGTGATGAGATGGTACGCAAAAAGAAAACCTAAACAGAGAAAGCAAAAAATTCAGATTATTCCGAAAAAAAGGGTTAAAAAATTTGGAATATTTACGGAGTATGTGTTTTACTATAGTATATAATTACATTATACATTTTCAAATTTTCAAAAATATTTTTTACCAGAAGAAATTTTATAAATTCAATATAAAATATTATCATATTATAATATGTTCGAGCAATGTTCTTGCATCCCATTGTGACCGATTTTTTTTTTTTTTGCTCATCAACTGTAAGGGGTCAAATAAATTTGGCCCCCTTATGGAGAAAAATCTTTGGTCCGTGCACGAATTCACTGTCGTATACAGAAATATTGTTGGAATACATTAAATTTATTGAAAAAAAAAAATATATATATATATATAAATTAATAAAATAAATCATTGGTATATGTGAATAAATTCACATACTTTCGTGCATTTTAATAACATATCCTGCATCGAGTCTAAATAATTTAATTAAATACACTTAATGATAAATATTATTATATAATTAAGCAATAAATATTCACATTTTCGCAAAAATAAAATTGCAAACTATTTGTATTATCATTTACTGACGATTTATAAAACATGTATAGGTATAGGCAATTTAAAGTGTACGGGTCCATTTTAGATCACATATTTCTATGAAATCTAACCTGTGATGGATTTAAAATTTAAAAGCTCGATACGTCCGATTAAAATACTCACGAATGAATATTTCCAACCAACAAACCCTTCTAGATAACTAAATTATAAATAATTATTAACGGTACGTTTTAAATATCTAATTGCCAATTTTTAATTATATTTTTTAATAATAAATTTTAATTAATCCTAAATTAATAACTTTACTATTATACGTAAACGTAAACATTAAACTAAAATACAGGTTTTTTATTAAACAAAAACGATAATTAATTTAACAATATACAAAAACGAAAACGAAATTTTTAATAACGTTTTCAAGTTCTGAAAAGTCAAATGCTTTTAAAAAGTCGGTTTATATCACACCGAACTGATTATAACTCTTTAAAGGTACTTTTGGTGGAAATATTGATAAGCTTTTAATGCGTAATATTCCTATAGATTTATTTTTTAAAAGTACTATAAGAGAATATAACTTTTTTATAAATAGAACATTCCTAAATCGGGCTTAATAGTTAATATGTATATTAAATTGTACCTATATATAATTTTATAATAACTTTAACTTTAACTATATATAACTTTTTAACACTTTATAGTTTAATACATTACTTTAAGTTCTCGTCGATAATTATACTAAATATAATATTAGATACCCTATTTATTTGACAGTTGATAATCTCAAGAATATAACGTATAATGTGATTTATTTCATATAATCTATGGTTTGACGTGTTGACATATAATTACGAGTAGGTTTATGTTCAGTTAAGCATTCGATTTATCTGTTACACCTTCAAAAATCGTTCGTAAACCACATTCTTCGTACCTACTTCTTATGTGATAAAAGCTGTATTAAAGAATTAAGTGGTGTACACTAATAATTTGTTTATCTCTCTAAGAATAAGATAACGTTTTCAACTATTTTTGTCAGAGTGGTTTTCGTACACATTATATTTTTTACAATGCTGGGCGTTAACGAGTTAATAAGTTAAATGTTAAGTTAATATTAACTTTTAACTTAACTTTTATATTTGATTTATTAGTAACTTAATTTATTTTTGTTTATATTAACTTTTAAATAACGAGTTACTTTTAATTAAAACTCAGTTAAGTTAATTTTGAAATAATCGATATATTTTGTATATATATATATATTGTCATGTACCTATGTACCTATGTACCTATGTATTTAGGTAATTAATTATTATTATACATACATATATCGATTTTTATATCTGGCGAAAAAGTGAATCGGTGGAAAAGGGAAAGGTACGATTTTGGGGGGAGAGAGAATCGATGTATTTTTAAGGGGTCCGTTTTTAAGTTTTGTTTTTTTGTAAACTTGAGATACTCATTTCACTAAATTTTTTTATGGAAAATTTGAATATTTCATTATTTTTTATCCATCTTATTATTTGGGTTTTATACTTTTTTAAATGATCTATATATTTATGAGTTGATATTCCGACGCAAAATATTTTGATGTATTATTATTTAATATTGAACCAACAGTTAGGTAATTATTTATTATAGAATTTAATATTTAGAAAAGTGGAATAATGCGAGGTACCTACTATAAACAATTTTCCCGGTACCTTCACAAACCTCTGACCTCATATCTAATAGATGTATATGCTTATTGATAATAAACTGATTCAATATTTGATATTCATACATAGAAAATGTTCAGAAAACTATTATAAGAAAAGTATAAAACCTAAAAAATGACTAGGATGAAAAAAACTGTATTAGTTTCAACTCTTTATAAAAATATAGTGAAATAAATTACTCAAGTTTATAAAAAACAAATATTTTAAACATTTTTTTCATATGTTCACAGAGAAAATTATTCAAGTACGATAAAAGAATCACCTAATACACATATATTTATTTATTTATTTATTACGATGATAAAGTTAGTAAAACTTAAACTTCTATACAATAGTATAATACTGCAAGGAGATTTTTATAATGACCTTTTAATTAAAAATGTTACGTTACCCAATCGTATACTTTAATTAACGCGTAAAACCATGAATTATCATCGACCTCTAAATTACGGTAGGTAAAATTTATAGAATCGATTAATTTATCTTATTTGTATAAGAGATTATCGATAAACAGGTAGCTAATTAGCATAAGTAAACCTAATTAAAATGTTAAAAAATGTAAAAACTCAAAGTTCAATATTTTACTTGAATAAATTAATATGCAAAAATGTGTTTCCAGATAAACGCAAAATGAATGAATATACTCAATAATATTATATTCATAACATTTGACAAGACCTGGACGAGATAACTTTTTCAAAATCGTTTGACCAATATTAATTATGTACAGGTATATATTATATCTATACACTATAATAATATATAGGTACCTACATATATTCAGGGTTTCTGTTGCTTTGAGCTCGATCTCCAGTACGCATGACCTAACCACCCAGCAAGTTTCTGGGAGCGGATTATTGCAGTAATAATAATTACATAATGGACTTTAAGTACAATTGCTCATAAACATGAAAATTGACCTAGAAAAATGACTACTTACTATTTATTCCCGTTTCGTCCAATATTTTTATACTACCTATTATATAACGCACGATCATATTATACTCGTATATAATGTAGACATACAATATTATGTCGAAATATTACACTAGATTATGTCTGTGGTAATAATTATTGAATATTAAACAGCCATTATTAAGAATAAATGATACTATTTGTTGATTAACATAATTTTAAAAATCTAATACCACTTATATACTATATACCTAATATCGATAATCTGTAATAAATTGCTTTTAAGCCAGCCAATTTATTTTAGTTCCGGGAAATGAAAAAAAAAAAATAAAAATTACCGTAGGGCTGGCAAAACACGAGCGTTATTTTACCGCGCGTTATTTTTACGGTACCGTCGTAAAATTACATTAAATTTTGTCGAGATACATTGATATGAATGGAGCACAACGCACGAGTGTCGCGCTGGAAAAATAACGCACGACCGGTTTAATTTTTTACCTACATACGACGTGTTATATTTTCCGATTTTCTATTACGTTTTAATGATTAATGTTCAGTAAAAAGATTCGGAAAGATTTTCACACCGATTTTCAACACCGAAAGATTCGGTGCATATCATTCATATGCATCATATCATTACAAGACACCATAGCAACCGTAGTTCATTAACCATTTCAATTAAACACCAACCTAACATTTTTATAAATTGGACAACCTATATAATTGATATTCTCCGTTTCCAAAAATTTCAAATGTTTGTTTTTATATAAAATTAAATTTCACGTGCATTGTGCTCACTATATTATATGATAGGATTCTGATATAGATAACAAAAATTCTTATCATTATAATTGGACTTTTTGATAACTGATAACATAACCCGATAACCACACGGGACAAAAGTTGAGAATTGTTCAACTTTGTGGTATCCAAGTTTATATACCGGTAGACACGGTTAACCATAATGTAATACCACAAGTTACCGAGTAGTTCAACCAATCAGAGAGCTATATTGTATGAACGGCAGATACACGGAGAGCGTGGAATATCGCCATTAATACTAACTGATATCGTCATAGATAATAATATTATCTATGGATATCATATCACGCTGTAAATAACGCTCGCGTGTTGGTATAGATTTTTAACGCGCGATAAAATAATTTTGCGCTGTAAAAATAACGCGCGGTAAAATAACGCTCGTGTGTTGCCAGCCTAACACGTGCGGAATCCATCATATTTTAAAAGCAACAATACCCTATAATTTTATCATCTGGTCAAAGTGCATAAAAATCATTTAGTCGTTAGGACAATCAATAATAATCGTATACGAGGTGACTTCTTTAAATATAATATACGAGTATACTCATAATTTGTGGAAAAAAGTGTTGTATTTTTCGAAAAATATTCATTTTGGATATACATATATACGTATAAATATATAGCTTGTTATATTATAATATGCGAATATTCACGAGTTATGTTCTCAGTTCTCACACGTTTTATGTACCGAATGACTGGGAAATTTCAGTGAAGAATTAGTGGGTAAAAACATTTTATTAATAATATATTTATACAGAGACGTATTTAGAGTTTTTTCGCCGTAAATGGCAATTACTGATAGCTGCCCCAGTAAACGTATTTAAGGGGTGGGGGCTAAGGATGATCATCCCTAGGTGCCAAATGTTTATATTTAGATAGAAACAAAACAGCATTAGATTTGTTATAAACGCTTTGTTATCATCTTTAATCATATTATAAAGATCGAAAGCAGATTTTAATAAATATTTTTTCCATAAACTTTATATATAGTCACGGAAATAACATTTATATACGTGTATCTACCTATTTAAATTACGTTTTGTTTTTTACTTTGATAATATTTTATCATTGTTGCCAAAATCAAGACCGGCCCAATCAAAAATATGTATCTAGAAAAACGAAAATTTGCCTCTCTTAAAACAAAAAAAAGGCATCAACTTTATTTAAAATTTGCCAACAAACCTACAAATCAGTGACTAAATAAGTAAAAAAAAAAAAAAGGTCATCAAGGATCATATTAATGAGGAACATTATCATATTTTTATAAAAATGCCGTCCCTATATGAAAGTGTCTAGCTAATCTGATGCCAAGCTCGCATATACCTTGATCCGGCCCTGGTCAAAATTTCCTAGATTATCTTACCGATATACCGTATGTTAAGCATCAAATTTTGATAATGGATTTCAGCGTTTGTAATAATTAATTGTATTTAAAATTTGTTTAAGCAGTGTTTACGAATTTAAACTTTGAATTTAAATTTTGTAATAATAAACAATCGTGAATAAAGTAAAATTTTCAAAAAAAAAAGTTAATATTATTCCAAATAACGCATTTTATGTTTAAAAAATTCGCATTGTGCGGAGAAAAAAAACACTGAAATGTACCTACGTATTAAACTAATAAATAATAATAAAGAACCACAGAAAAATAGTTACCATATTATATATACGTACCCACAAGAGTAAGATAACAGTAAATAAAGACTAGTATACATATTTAAGAAATCATGATTTTTGAATATGTAAACTATAAATGTAATTTTAATTATATCAATGTTATAACTACATGATTATAATATTATCACAGTATTTATATAAAATGTTTAAATATACGGTTTTAGAATTACTATTATAAAAATATTTTAGTTCTAATTTTAATTTTTATGAAGATTTAATAATTATTAATATAATAATGTGTTGTTATCATATATTTATTATTAATTACTATTGTTTTTATTAAACACAAAAAAAACCTATATCACGGCAAGCACGATTGTGCAATTACTAATGGTACTGCATAAATCACAATTATTGTATTTAAATTAAATGATTATTATTATTAGGTGTTAGGCGATATTCCACGCTCTCCGTGTATCTGCCGTTCATACAATATAGCTCTCTGATTGGTTGAACCACTCGGTAACTTGTGGTATACCATTATGGTTAACCGTGTCTACCGATATATAAACTTGGAT